>JAVYIG010007303.1:0-104092 GCA_035222895.1 Strongylocentrotus droebachiensis
CATTTTTTTTTTTGATACCTTATTATTTTGTGACACTGGCAGGACACTATTTGGCGTGGGGTCCAGGGGGCGGAGCCCCAACAAATCAAGGGTTTTAGGCGTTTAATTACGGTCAGATGAGCTTTTTTTTGATACCTTATAATTTTGTGACGCTGCATGGCAGGACACTATTTGGCGTGGGGTCCAGGGACGGAGCCCCCCAAAAATCAGGGGTTTTAGGCATTAAATTACCGCCAGACGAGCATCTAAGGGCCCGCCTTAGGGCCCTAGCTGGAATCCAGGGGGCAGAGCCCCCGGAAGCTTTAGGCATTTAATCACGGTCAGATGAGCATATTTTGATGCCTCATTATTTGTTGACACTGGCAGTTAACTATTCTTTCTTTCTTGCTCTCTTTCTTTTTAATTTCTCTTTAATATACTTTTTCAAAAAAAAAGGGGGGGGGGGGGGGGGGAAGGAAGTTTGAGGCTCCCGATCCCCGCCGTACCTCGGGCCCTGACATGTAGGAATCTCAAGTATCATATATTCTTGCCTGGCTGTAAATTTAGGAATTTGTCATTTTCCAACAAACACATAAAAAAGTATAATGTTCTAAAAAGTGAGGAAAAATCTCGGAAATTATGTAATTTCAGCATTATTTGTACTCCACCGTTATGGAATTAGAATTAAACCACGTTTGATTTCCCCCAGGCTCCCCCCTATCAGCACGCCAGTATCTCCTCTTTTCCTTTTTTCCTTCCCTTTCCTTCCTTCTATCTTATTTTTTTATTTATTTATTTATTTATTTATTTATTTTATTATTTTTTTTTTTTTTTTTTTGGGGGGGGGGGGGCAACAGCCTGGGAGGCAAGGCCCTTTCGACCCCCCCCCCGATCTCCTTCTTCCCCCGTTTCTTTTCTTCTTCCTCTTCTTTCTTTCCCTTTCTCTCTTCTTTCCCTTTCCCTTCTTTCCCTTCTCTTTTTTTTTTTTTTTTTTTTTTTTACGGAGGGGGGGGGGGGGGGGGGGGGAGGGGGCCAAGGCCCGCTCGGCCCCCCCCTGGATCCGCGCCTGCTCTGACCGAAAATCAGACAAATGAAGGGGACATTAAAGAGCCTTGCAGAAATTTCTTTGGAGTTAGCAGGGACCAGGGAGATCAAACAAGATCAGTAAAGAGTAGAACGGACAGACATGGTTCTATATACAAAAAATGCCCCCGAAATAATTTAATACAGAAACTGCTTTGTGCTTCGATTTAAAAAAAATATGCATACTTAAAAAAGAGTATACACTTTTAGAAAATACAAACACTAGTATCTGACGATGTTTTTCGAAGTTATCAAATACACATTTTTTTACTCTATTGAGCTCTAAATGAAAATTAAAACCCTGCGATTTTCGTAGATTTTGTGGTGCATGGTAGGATGTCGAGAAAATAAAAGCCCTAGAATAATATACATACATGTACAACATATTAGCTGATTTGTCCACGCGGTCTGTTGTCAATAATTTACATGGCTTACGGTATCATTTCTATACACCAAGTGTAAGGAGATCACATATTCTTTTTTTTTAATCACGAATTTGCCAGAACAAAGTTTTTGTTTATGATACATATTTCCTCGCTTCTGGGATACTTCCTCCGTTCATCAGCTGACTTGTGTATTCAGGCGCGTACGCAGGGGGGGGGGGGGGGGGGGGGGGGGGTCAACCCCACCCCCCCTTGAGTTTTTTTGATGTGTATGTTTATAGGGAAAATTAAAGCCCCCCCCCCCCTTTTTTTCTTCTTTTTTTGGGTAATAAAAAAAATTAAATAAAAAAAACCCCTAACGGATGACCTAAAAAGATGACCTTACCCCCCCCCCCCCCAACGGAACGGAATGTCGATCGGTCAAATTTTCAAATTTCGGGACCAAACAAAAAAAAAAACGATCGAGTGTTAGAAAATGCGACATTTTGCTATTACTGCGTTATGATGCAGTGCACGAATTCATATGCCTTCTACCATACCTTAATATCAAAATGAGGGGGGGGGGGGGGGGGGGCTTAAATCAAGGTAAAAATTACCTTTTCGATCAATCGGAGTGTTTAGATTGACGGGCCTTCAAGCCAAATTTCGAGCGGCCCGTGAGGAAACCTCCCTAAATTCCCGACCGCCAGTCTGCCCCTGATATTATCCATTCGCAATGTACATGTTTACAATTGGAAGTGTGATTATCGAGATTAAGCATGTGCAGTATAATTTATAGGGATTGGAAATGTAATAATATATATATACAATATACATCTATACTTTTTATTGCGTGTCAGGACTTCCCTCTAGACTTTCAAAGAAACCAAAAGGGAAACTTAATCTTAGAGTACCACTTCTGGACTACTAACCCAAAACCGGGTATTTGTCCTAAGTGACTTGCTCAGGGCACTTGCTTGTGAGTTTATTGCCATCAGGGCTTTGGGGTAATTTTGCAAAGGGGCTACGAATGGGTTATGTTCTAACAAAAATGTTGTCTTTCTGTAGTATGCAGGGCTGAAATGGTCACCCCCAGTATTAGTCGGTATGCCTCTCCTCTACAATAAAGGTCCTCATATGTTAAATATTATTATTATTATTATCATTGTTTATTGTTTTCCGTGTCCAGAAAACGAGATGAAAGAAAGATACGTTATTATTTAAAGTCAGTCATGTGCAAATGCCTGATTCCTGTGTCTATACCTTAATATGAACTGCATGAAATAATTTAGAGATCCTCCATTTTTAATTGGGGTTCGTGATTTGATTGGTTTTAGATTATGCTATCGATCTCTTGGGTTGTGGGTTCTCTTGTTATTTCATTTTTTGCTAGCTTTGACAGCTTTGTAAAAATTAATTAAGATTGTATACGTTTTTAAATCGCAACGGAAATATTAATATGAAATATTTTCTTTAAAAAAATTAATAAGAACAATTTGAATGCCAACTTTCCACGCCACCATTTGCTTTATTACTAATCTTGCCTGTATATTTTTCTTGTTGCGCACGATAATATAAATGATAATTAAAGTAATGTTTTGATTTGCCATGCTTTGTATCAGCAGTAAATAAGCAATCCAACATTGAAACGAGCTACAATACATGGTGTACCTGAAAATAGAAACCCAAGCTTATATTCGTAAATTACTCAATAATCCTAAATTATTTTTTATCCTTAATGTATAAATCGCTGAAAAGCTCCTTTTCCTTTCTATCATATGACAACAAGAAATTATGATCATTACATCACATACGACTGATTTAAGTCTGAACTGACACTGACAGAAAACAAAACGAGTCTATGATACTGATAGTTGTTTTAGCCTAAATACCTACTTTTTCACATAGTTAATTAAACAATTATTTCTCCTGTGATTATTAATGTTATCGTATGTAAATTTGTCTGCGTGCATTTGCACCTATATATTTCTGTCTTACATTTGTATTTCTATACGTACATTCCTGTCATGTTTTCGTGTAAGTTATTATGTATAGGGTTAAAAGACAATTAACCTTGAGCGCTCTATGAAGGTAAATTATATATTATTTCTTTTCACTTGTCTATTTTTCGTCAACCACCGCACATGTATATATGTTTTTTTCCGACCAGATTTGCCAAAATCTGTCGGTCAATTATATCTGGTATCGCCGGAGCCACTGGCCCGTCTTTTTGGTCTAGTGATTAAGGCATTGTCGTTCTCTGCCAGTGACACGGTTCGATTCCCGGCGGAGACAATTTGTTCAACCTTTGCAAAAAAAGAAAAGAAAAAAAAAGAGGGCAGCAAAGTGGACATTGGATTTAAGCTACGCAACCATTATTATCTAATTTCCATTCGCAATATACAGATATATATCATGTCATGACTAAAAATTACTAAAATGAATTGAGAAAAACCCATCGTACCATCATTATCATCATCATACTTTTTTTTAACAATGAAAATACCTCTTCTCTGAGTAATACACCACAAAATTTAATTACAAAATAAAATATCATCTGATCATGAATGCATCGATAAGGTACATATAAATGTACATATAAAATTTCGTCACTGAAATATGATAAAGATGATAACAAATAACAATCACCTGGTTGCCCGAATATGTGGTAACGGGCTATAAGTAATTTCTAAATGATATGGGAAGGGGGATGCGGGTTCGATGTGGTCTAGTGATTAAGGCATTAGCGTTCTCAGCCAGTGACCCGTTTCGATTCCCGGCGGAGATAATTTGTTCAACCTTTGCAAACAAAAATCAAAACAGAGGACAGCAATGGGAACCTTGGATTACGCAACCATTATTATCTAATTTCCATTCGCAATATACATAAATTATATATATCATATCATGATTAGAAATGATTAAAATGAATTGATAAAAAAACCATCGTACCAGCATTATCATCATTAAACATTTTTCAACAATGGAAGAGCTCTTCTCTGAGTAATACACCACAACGTATTATTTATAAAAAAATCATCTGATCATGAATACATCGATAAGGTACATATAAATATACATATATAATTTCGTCATTGAAATATAATAAAGATGACAAGATATTACATTCACCTGGTTGCCCGAATATGTAGTGACGGAATATTGGTAATTGCAAAAAGCTCGGTGAAGGGGATAGGGGGGGGGGGGGGGGGTTCTATGTGGTCTAGTGGTCAGCCGTTTACAATTTTCAAAAATCAAATAAGAATGAATACAGCGCTATAGTCAAAACCAAAATCGGTGGTGCCACTGGCATCTATGTCACTGCTCTATTTTTCTTTGCTGACATCCGTTAAATCGATTGGAAAATTGAGGGCGGCATCACTTGTTGGTGGAAGCAACATCCCCTCTATTAGTAGCCTTTGTGACAGATGCATCAAGAGGGAGACTGGCCGTCACGATATCTGTGCTTGTTGCATCACGATCCGCGTCCTTCTTCTGTTCTTCGGTGGAACTTTGGAGATCTTTGTTCATAGGTGGTGTTACCCCTTCCTCAACCTGGCTAACATCAAAGGTCGGATTGAACATACACATAGGATCGGGTTTGTCGTCTTTGGTAGGCAACAAGCAATTACCCGAGGCTCCTGGATGCAAATTGCTAATTATGCCAGCTGACGATGATAGCGCCGTCGAGCTTACCCCACCGCTGGAAGTGCTTGCTTTTTTCTTTAGGAACCTGTCGAAACAAATTAGCCCCCATTTCTTACGGATGTGAGGCTTCCGGACGCAGTAGAGTAGAAAGATGAACAATCCTTGGAAGGAGTTAAGGACGACGAAGATTGGCTGAGCCACCTGTTAAGCGTAAATGTTTCAGAAATAATAATTATGTATATGGCATTCTCTCTCATGTTCTTCAGAGTACTAAGCATCTAAAGAGGTATTGCTGGTGTATGTAATTATTACAACTGAGTTCTCTTACTTTTTAGAAGAGCTGGATACCACACATGAGTTATTCTTATAGCTAGTTGGTTTTACCTGACTGAATAACGGGATCAAAAGAAGATATCCGGTGACCCAGGTCAGACCAAGCAGGAGCAAGATGCAGATCGCGTTCTGGACGCGTTCGATAGTCTCTCGACGTTCTGCCTTAGCTTCTCTTTTTACCCGACCAGCGATGTTGGCTGACCGGATCAATTGTCGAACCACCAGGATGAAGATGACAATGTTGATGAGGAGGATGATGGATATGGGAATCAGGAGACCACCGATTTGAGCCCAAAATTGTAGAAAGCATCTATTGATAGTAAATATGCATTTTGTAAAGTGACTGACTTAAGTCAATCAGTACTGACAATCTTAGCGATAGTTGTACAAAATGTCTATGGTCCTTGAACCATTTTAACTAAAAAATTGTTATTGTAAATGCTTTCCCATTTTTTTTTTGGGCAAGTCCAAGCTTTGTTGTCCCATAAGTTACTAACAACATGTGATATTTTAGTATGTGTGGTGACTGTATTCACGTGGTGGCCTTCCTAGAGCTTGGGTCACAACACATATCCACGAAAGTGATACCTAAATACCAATTCCAGATCATAATTGCATACTTGCTAACTCATGAGATACCAAAATACCAAATGCCTAAAAAGTAGATTAAAGTACAGAAACGTGATTTTGCTGAATCTGAAATTTGAAGATCATTATAATTATATACCCTATGCAATGCAATCCAATATTTCAGCTAAACTTTCAAGCGTTACCACTTACAGATCATCATGAGCATAAGAGTCTCTAGCAATAGCACCTGTAAGAACCACGATAAGTGCAGGAATTGCTGAAATGACATACGTGTATAACAAAATACAATGTTTATAGTCATTCATAATAGGCCTAAATTGGACATGGGCCTAGCCCATTCCTTTTCACGTTTCTCTGATAGGCCTACTCATGTTATCGTTGTGCTGTCCAGCTTAATTTTTTTTTTACCACGGTTATGGCGACACTTTATTTAAAATAAATAAATAGGATATCTCGACTCTTATACTCTCTGGGGTTAAGAGTCTTCTTTGTACACCTCACATGCCATGACGAGTGCTGTTTAATACTTATAATGAAGAAATTACACATAAATGGCAACAATCACGAATTCATGTGCATTGTTAGATGATGCCTGTTGGACTATAATCTTTCCATAATTATGATCCATTTAGTTAGCATGGCTAAATGAATATAATACAATGCCAGACCTTGGGAATTAAACTGTTCATTAGAAAACAGAAGAATCAAATTTTCCTGTTATTTTGAAAAGTAAAAGAATTACATTTGATCGCCCATTCATCATTTTTTTGATTGGTGGAAGTTGATTGCAGCAAAGCAGATTGTCGCACCTTGCCAAACTCATTGTTTTATGGATACTGTCAGTACCTACATGTATACGTTAAAACAAGTCTGTCGAAGGTTTCTGAACTAGAGACATTCTATTTGCATGTAAAAACATACAGACACTTCATAATCACTATTCCCATAAACAACTTTAAGGAAACAAATATCTTACCCCATGCAGCTAAGAAAGCCTTGATCATAAAATTCTGGATGTAGGTGTTAAAGATCTTCACAATAATGAGGTAAGTATTGTACCCTTCCACACCCATCCATGCAATTGAGGACAGAACGAAGAAGTGAACTAGAGCCGTCAGGAAGCCACATGGTCCAGCTTGGACCTCACGATAATCTCTGATAGAATCCAGAGAGATCATGATGACAAATGTCGTGTAGAGACACATCAAGGTCAGGCACAGACAGATGAAGATCCGGTTAGCCTGTTTTGACCTCAAATCCCTATCAAGATTGTAACATTAAAATCATGTTAAGAAAGCGTCGAAGCAGTAGTGTACCATCATGCATGTACAGCCATACCATCATTTCATCAGCAACCCAGAAGAATAGAAAGGTCACACAACAAGAACAACAAAGTGCGATTAAGGGGAAAATGCTTGTAAAATGAAGAATGGCCACGTGTGTTGAATACAATTAATATGGGTGTAACTATTAAGGACGTTGTCAAATGGGAAATATATGTACGCCAAAGATGTTCGAAATGAATATGCTTTTTATTCTATGCAAACTGCACACCATGAGGCAGAGGATCTGATCTACGAAGTTGATAGAATATCAATATATAATATTGCTATGATATAAACAAATTAATATTGTAACCTATTTATTACCCTCGTCACACCATCTCTAAATTCACCAAGCAACTAATCATATTATGGCAGTTTCTCTTCTTCTTCCTCTTCTTCTTCTCCTCCCCATCCCCTTCCCCTTTCTATCATGAACTGTACATTGTTGATAGTAGTTCTCAACATCATTGCTGATCCAAACAGAAGTGATGCCGAACAGAACTGTTTTATTTCACAAATCATTTGATTCAGAGATACTTTTATACGGAAGGGGGGGGGGGTATTTGAATTTGCATGATTATTTAATGAATTCTAAAAATGCATCTCTTTCATAGTTTAAGTAAGTATTCTTCGTTCAAAAGCTACCAAATAAAATCGAAGATAAAACGACCAGAGAATAATTACATATTCTGTCTCCTTTGTATTACATTAATAATTGCATATTTTTTTAATGAGCTCACTTGTTCCACAGGTAGGTTGCCAATGTGACAAGAAGACTGAAGATAGAAATACAGCATCCAATGTAAGTCAGGATGTTGTAAGCCTCGATTAATGAATCCTCCTGTCTATGGATATCCTGTAACATGCAAGAAATTTGAGCCCAAACTGAAACATCTTCGAATGCTCAAATGAAACTGATTCTTTGCCTCATAAAGTCTATGTGTGGTTCATTGAAAACTGAGAAATTGGGGGTTTATTATAATAGAAAGTGGTGAACCTCATATTACTGATGGAAAAAAAAAGAAAAGAATATCACTTTACTACCTTTCACACAAGACACCACACCTTCAAACTTTATTTGATCTCAAGAGTGAGAATGCCATTCAAACCCAATTGAAGACCAGCTCTACATTCGTTGTTTGGAAGTAAAATTTCAAATTTTCAGTTTTTTTTGTCGGTGGCAGCACCAATAAGGCATTTCCTTCCTTTCTAGCTGCCTCCTCATTCACATAAATACTCACTTTTGCTATGTTTTTGTCCAGATCACCTTATTTTGTACTATTATCTTATGTAATGTTTGTTTATTTTGACTATATATCTTGTGATTTTGCATGTTATTGTATCTAAATGTTTTTTATGATGAATGGAATAAACTTGATTATCTATCTAATTGCAAAAGGGGATGAGGTCGAATAATGACCGCTCTTCCACAACTACCTGTTACAAATGTAGTATTTTTTTTACCTGTCTCGAAAGAAACTAGCTAGTAGCCGTATCCATTCGCATTACAGCAGGCGTAAGATATATTATATAATCCGTACGACCAACTTTACCCCTGGGTCATCTAGAGGATTATCACGCTATAGCCCTAGTAACCTACTGCGTTTAGTTAGTCGGGTTATAGTTGTCCGGGGATTGGTTAAATGGTGATAATGTATATAATAATTGCCTAATTGCTTTGCACTGACCATTATAACAGCGAAGTTGGTAAGATGATCACACGCACAGCGCACGCTCTCCTCATCATAGCGCTCATCAGATTTTGTGAATCCAGAAACAAGAACACATCCATCTTGGGACCAATCTCCCTGCTCCTCATCCCAGAATGAACACATAGGATTCACGTATCCAGACTACAGAACAACAACAACAAAAACAGCAAGAAATGCATAGAACCATAATAAAATTTGTTAAATAAGGCATGAAAGAAGAATGAATGATAATTTTGATTAGTTTATTTTAAAAGCCCATTTATCATGAGGGGAATCTAACACAGGAGTTAAAAAAAGAAAGAAAATAGATTGAAATACATATAGGGTTACATTTTCCCCTATACAATTATGTATGTCTACAAATTCAATTATCTATAAATACTGCTAAAGGCAGATTATAAATACGAATAATACATGAAAAATAAGACATTTATTGTTATAGATCTTACCATTATTGTAGTGAAGGTAAAGTTGATGAATTCGGTCAAGGCTGCTACTTTCCCTTGGCCAATACTGAGAGAAATCACGGGCGAGTTAGCCGATCGATTGAAGCCTTCATTGTCTGCACTGAATGTGCGCAATGATTTAGAAATGAACAGGGCTGGAGTTGAAAATACATTGAAGATGACGCGGACGTATTCACCACTGCCATTCGACGGCGATCCTGAGAGTGGGGCCGTGGACGAAATGACGGATGAACTGACTGAAGGTGGACTGTTGACCTGAGCGATGATTTCTGGTCTGGTAGCAATGACGTCATTGCGGTCATCTCGGGTCGGAGCATTGATGGTAATATTGGCCTTGGTCAGGTCTGAAAGACTGGATCCAGCTAGCGAAAGCACAAGACCACGCATTACGTCGTCAGTAGGTACACTCTGGACCTGTTATTTAATTAGAACTTCAATTATTATTAGTAGTAGTATTATTGTTGTTATTATCGTTATCATCATCATCATTATTTGTATCATTTCTATCAATCATTACTATCAATATCATCATTATTATTGTTTTTTAATTTTTTTAAATTAACAATAATATCAATATTACTATTTTGTTATTGTTATTATTATTAATATATTCATTATTATCTGAAAATAGGGAACTGGGAGAGGGAACCTTTGCTCATGCAGAGCCTTCGCCGTGAAATGTTCCCTCTTGACAAATTCGTAAAAGCAGATTAGTTGAGGTGTTAAACAATAATCTAAAATAGTTTCCATTTGGATTGGAATATAATTAATTGTTCCCTTTTATTACATTTTTCTGTAGTTTGTATAAAATGCAGATGCTTTTATGTGATTTCTCCTTCGAACTAGTCCACCTTGAGTAATTGATTTCAAGTGGCTTTGGCGCCTTACAAATCGAATATTATTATTATTATCATTATCATCATTATTATCATCATTAATATTATTTGTATTATTGTCATCACTTTTATCAATAATCAAATTATTATTCTTTTTAATATAATTATAAATTATTTATATTACATTTTACTAGTATAATCATAATTATTATCCCCTCGCCGACGAAGTCGGAGGGGATATAGAAACGCTGCCGTCCGTCCTTCCTTCCGTGCGTCCGTCCGTTCGTTCGTAACAAATTTGGTTTCTGATCGGTAACTACAGTAATGTTTGACCGATTTTAATGAAGTTTGATATGAAGGTACAGGGTATCAAAATACAGGCTAAGTTCGATTTCGGAGTATGTAGGTCAAAAGGTAATAGCTCATTAAATTTGCGAAAAAATACACATCTGGTTTCCGTTCGATAACTTTAATAATGTTTGACGAATGTGAATCAAATTTGATATGAAGGTACATGGTATCAAAACACAGCCTAAGTTCAATTTCGGAGTATGTAGGTCAAAGGTCATAGCTCATTAAATATGCGAATCTGGTTTCTGTTCGATAATTTTAGTAATGTTTGACGGATTTTAATGAAATTTGATATGAAGGTTTATGGTATCAAAACACAGCCTAAGTTATCATTATTTTACTGTATAAAGAAATTATACACCCTTTTGTTGTCTGCACCTGCACCTGCTGTCACAACACATCCCATCCCAGTATAGCTTGGAAAAGCTGCTTCAGGGATTACTTCATCAAAATTAAAAAAAAATAATTATTATTATCATTATTGATGATGATTGAAAACGAGGTGATTAGCACCATGCACAGACGTTCAAGTAAGGCGTCCCCTAGATTCAAAATGTGATGTATCCCGCACATATAAATGCACAAATAATGACGTTGTTTGGTAGATCTAAATTCAAGTATAAAGACAAATGGTGGAAGTGTCGTGCCTTGTTGGACACCAGATTGAATGAGACCATAATGGATGAGTGGCAGTATCAGTTTTTGTTAATTTTTTATATTTTTAATATCCATGCAAACAGTTATATAACTTGGACATCAAATTTCAGTATACTCGTTGAAATCAAATTATTTTTTCACAGCCTATGATATAAATGTAAAATCACCTGTACGGCTACATATGGCTGCTGAATGTTGAGCATCTCACCATCGGCAACCTCAACACGACTTATTTGCTCCTCAAAAGCCTGGACAAATTTACTTATTGCCCCACCTTCTTCCTCTGCGGCTTCAAGTTCCTCTGTTTTTACCTGAGCTATATTGCTCACAATACTCGTTATAGACTTTGTTACCTGTCAATTCAAACACAAAAGATGAAGATGATTTAAACTATAGTAGGATAAAGTTGCCAAATCTCGGAAATCAAACTGAATGATGATAGGGTATTAAATAACATTGACAGCCTTAGCACACCTGTTATTTTAAAGCTGTTACACAACTTCTGGAAGAAGCAACTGCCAAGGGGTTAACAAGATATGAAAGGACAGTGACAGAACTAAATCTGCCATAGAACCAATAAAATATTATACAAAATTTCAAAAAAGAGCCTAATACGGGGTAAGGCTCTAGTAAATTCTTCATTCACATTTAGTTTAGCTTCAAGGCGTCCAATATTGTTAAAACCAGTTATGGGATTTACCTCTTTCACATCTACGACAATTTTATACATGTATCGGAGAGAAGACTCCAATTTGTTCCCCATTAGAAAATTATCGGAACAAAATAAAATTCATCAAAAATCGCAACTTCTTGTTCAATAGGATTGGTCTGGCCTCGGGCAGAATACCTCTTCACTAGTAAGATTTTGCTGCACAATTTTTGATGTTATATCAGCCACAAATGTGATGTCATCTGATGTGATGTCTTCAAAGTTGGAAGTAACAGATGATACTTGCTGGCTCACTTCACCTGCGTTTTCTTTACCTACGATTACCTAAAATTTGAGGAGAATATATCATTACAGCATGTACATGCATATACAATGAACCGGTTGATGGTAGATATTATAATCGCCTACGGCTGCAACTGATTTTAATCAGACCAACATCTTATAAATGCAATAATCCGGTAAAATTCTACTATTTCAAACTATTTTATTGTCCTAAATGCCGTATCAAGAGTTCATGAATGAAGATAAGTAGGCCTGTTGCAAGTTCTTCTATTTTAGTATTGTCAATGAATATGACAGAGAATATTTTGCCGCCTTGACTAAAAATCGTCCAATGCATTTGTGAATGGAATGACATTAATACATTCAGTAGAATTGATTGACCATGGGCTATTCATTACCTGTTGGGCATGATTTTATAGTTTTCAAATGTAAAGTAAGGATACAATTTATTTAAAAAAGGTGAGTAAGAAAGGGACATGAATGTTTATTGTGTAAAAGTGTACAGAATGCTTGATAAAAATAACGTACCAAATCGGGTGAAATCTACAAAATGTAAGTCATTTTATACTTACATTTTACTTTTAAAAAGAAATTTAAAAAAATGCAGGTTGTAATGATCAGTGGTATTTCTTATATACTAAGCACGATTGAGGCATATGAAGCTTATTAAAAAGCCTCTTTTCAGTGATCGAAATTTGAAAACAAAATTCCAAAAACCTGTGCAATTTCGGTGAGAATATCTGTGACATTTCTAAATGGTCCGCAATTATCCACAGGTTGCCACTGGCTTTGGGTAATGCCATCGCCGATACACAGAGCCCGTCCAATGGGTTCATTGGCTGTTCGGTATTAAACACAAACATAAACTTTTATATTTATCAAAAGAACACTGGCAAACAATCATTACCATATACGAAGTCTATGCAATTTTCTCAAGTAATTCATCACTCTGGAACTATTCAACGCATTCAATAACACGCGCGGATCTAGAATATTAATTTTAGGTTCGAGGCTGGGGGCTTGGGGTTTCTGCATTCATTTTCTACGTGTGCCTCTCTTAAATTCAGGGGGTTGAATACCTATGGGGAGGGGCTTTTAGCCTCCAAGCCCCCATCTTGATTCGCTAATGTTCAATAATGAAGTAAAAACAACTACATCGGTTGGACATCATGATATCGAGGCTATTTTCGAAATAATATTCCGCGTAAATGAGTCGTTTTCCATTCGACTCTCATCACAGTCTAAACAGAATTTGCGTTTTAGCGTCAATGTCGTCCATAATCTCGAGCTACTTTTGCAAGCCTTAAAGGGACTCGGTAACATTGCCTCAGATTCTGAAACAAAATCCTGGATTTAGCTCATGCTGCAATCATAATTATACACCTTGAGGTCAGTCAGGAATCCCATGACTTTTACAAGCCGATCACCTGTCTGATTATCAAGATATTTATGATTGGAAATCAAAATCAAATTTTGCGTTTTCCTAACGGTTTTTACAACACTACAGTCTTTTGGGGAAAATGAGTATGGTAAAACCGGTCACTCAAATATTTTTTACTTTTTTGAGCCACTTCATGATCACTGTGAAGAGCAATTTTGTTACGGCTTCAATATTACACCATATCACGGACACTGCTAACACGTAGGGTCATGCATCACAGATTTAACATTGTTAAACGATGCCTTTAAAGTAGATATTCATTGATTTTAAAAACTAACTTTATTTTCATTATTGCAAAGTTGAAACTTTGATTCGACAAGGTTATCAAAATTCAATAGTACTGATTATCATAAATTACAAAACGCTTAAATACAGCCCCGGCATAGCACCTGAAGAGCTCTCCGAACGCTGCTGAGATGTGTGAGATCACAGTATGGACATGATTTGCACAAGCAGACGATGTCCCATGACATCTCACACTTTTTTAGTGCCTGTGTTTTCATCTTCTCTAGAGTTCTTTCTCTTACTTCACAACCGTCAGGCTAAATGTATAATCTATTGCCTCACTCGAAACCCCGTGCATGGTTTTATTTTGATGACAAATGCAGCGATACAAAAATAAAGGAATCTGTCGCTTGTAAACAAAATAAGACGCCATTGTATATTCAGCTGCACGCACCGGGGTATGTTCGGCGTTTCAAGAGGGAACAAATGCCGTCCTTAATATCATTCCGGGGTTTTTTCAATTTGAAAGTCTGGTTTCTTTGATTGTTAATTAACCCCTATCCTGTGTATTTACAAGCAAAATACTTTAGTTATCAGAATCGGGTCATATCCCCTTTTGAATGGTTTGACATGCCATTACATTTATATACACTAAACTCATTATAATTTGAGAAATAATAGCTTTGCAATTATGTTCATTCTCTATGGGATGTCGTCTGCTTGGGCAGTGTTGGTCCATATAGTGACGTCATTAAAACAACGTTATTTTTCCGGCGAATCTCTCGTATATCCCAGCTGCTATGGAGGTGGTTGTATTTGTATTTTTATAAATCACCCGATATGTAGTTGACCTAAAACTTGTCCGATGGCACTCTGTTAGCTTACCAGTTTCTAGTGATACATTAGTTGACATATTTGTGATCTTCTTTGAATTTCACCTTTAAGGCCTGTTCAGATATGACGCGACAAAACCGCGGCGGTTTGTTTTTTAAGATGACGTATGTGTATTGTGTAAGTGTAATACGCTTCACATTTTATATTTCTTTTTACACAGAGGTAAGTGCATACGCCCAAGACATTTGCTGCGCGCAGATGCCATTCTTTAACACGTTACAAAACAAACCTGTGAGAGTTTTTTGCGGCGGTTTACCGCGCCATATCTGTACAAACCTTTAGGGAAATTATCATATTAGTCGTGCTATTCAACATAATGCCCCGTCTACTTCCTCGAATTCAAAATGAATGACCATCAAAACCAACCTTGAGCACTGTTGAATGGACACATTCCTGTTGAATTTGCCCATGTTCCGTTTTCACCCACGTGAAATTTGACTCTTTCAAATCGAGGAGAAATCCATGAGATATTCTGGCAAATAGCTTTACAAAAAGAAACGAAAGTCAATTCAATGTTTGTTAATCTACAATAAAATGATAGCTGAGAATTGTGCAGATATTATTTTTCGCTAAAAGGTGCCCAATAATAAGGATTCTTAAACGTGCAGCGAGAAGACGATTTTTTTTTTAAACTCGCCAAGGCGCCATTGATTAAGACGGGAAGGCGAGAAGGCGAATTATCAAAACATGTCAAGGCGCCATGTTAAAGTTGCAAAAGCGAGAGGGCGTGTCTTAACAACTCGAAAAAAGACTTGTTTAAGCCGAGAAGGAGAGGCTTGTCGTGTAACAAGAATGATAATGAAGGAGTATTTTATCAAATGAATGGCCACAAGGCATTATGCACAAACACACGCGCGCGTACACACGCATATATATGATATAGATACATATACATACATATATATATATATATATATATATATGAAAAGCTCGGTTCCAAAAGGTACTACATCCATTTGTTATCAAAATTGATTTTATTTTTGTTTAGCATTAATGCACACATTTCCAGTAGCCTCATACACTGACACTTCCACAAAGCTGAATTTCCCCCAAAAAGTAAAAAATGGCATTTAAAAATCAGTTCGGTTCCAAAAGCTACTATATCCATTCAAGTCATGCATTGTATTAAAAACTTGCATACAGTATGCAATATTTTTGGTTCCAAAGAGTACTACATCCACTTTTGGTTCCAAAAGGTATTACATGCACAAAAAACAACAACATGAATTCATAAAAAATATTTGTGCAGACTTAGATATTTGTTTAAAGAGTGGTTGTATGTTTGTATCATACATATAATCAGCCAAAGTATCATTCCAAATTGACATTGCTAAGTATATAATCGCGTTTTTCTCAGAACTTGGATTTATGGATGTAGTACCTTTTGGAACCGAGCTCTTCATATATATATAAGTGTTATGTACATACGTGTGCGTGCGTGTGTGTTTGTGTGTGTAACACTTCTTGCGTTTCCTAACCTAACGTACCAGTGCCACACGTCCAGTTCAGTTGCGTGTCCAGCATAGCCCTACCCCTTCCACTTTGAAGGCCCATGTAAAATAAATGCTTGCAATGAGTAATAACACAACGGCGGGACAATATACGTTATGACCACTGGATTTTTGCGTCACTTACCCGCCATCAATCTATGGATACCTCACGTCTTTATACGCAATGCTGAATATATAAAATGACTTTCAGAACTACATGTATATGAATGAAATTGGTACCGGTATCCTGAACTGAAATGGTGTTGGAATCGAGAAAGCCGTTCGATTCATTGGCTAGACTCTCAAGAGATAGACCGATAAGATCTTGTGTTTTTAGTGCCGTCATATTGGTCCGCTCGATGTAGATATTCATGTCAGCTTTGACGCTTCCTGGTTTTAGGGCTCTGCATACTACTGTTGTGCTCTCCAACCCAGTACAGATTTGGAGGCCTTGCTCCACCTTTACACAGGTACAAAACAACAAACAGAAAGATAAAACGTTTAATAGATATTTCGCCTTCTAAGACTGTTACTCTTTTGTAAGTTCTTAAAGTATACGTCATAACGTAACAACCTCCGTATGCAATATTTTGTCGATACTATATTCATCAGTTTATACTTGTGGTAGAACTGCATTTGTAATAAACTTGAAGAACTGAGTGAAAGTATCTGTACCATCAAAATGAACTGGTATTGTGTAAGATCTGGGAAGGCCGGTCGAATGTTGGGGCTGCTTTTGCTGGGATATAAGTGTATTATGAAGATTTTCAATTAGTAAAGAGAAGGTTGGGTTTTTGGTAAAGGTGAGAAGTAATTTGTGAGCTTACTCATTCTGTTGCCTCAGTTTGGACGTGTTGCAAGAATGTCATAGAAAAAACTGTCCCCTGAAAATACTGGTGCTAATGGTTTAAATTCATCAAATTCGAAATACAAGGCGAAAGCCAGATGTGTCTGGCACACCTCTAACCAAATAACATGAATGTCGTTAAAGAACATCACTGACTGAAGTTTTGTTGCACCTACGAACAATGTATTCAAAGTTACTAGTCGTGCATGAGTCTTTTGGATAAAATCTTACAGCTTAACCGAAAATTATCTGAAGTATGGTCACAATATAGAATAAACAGTTGCAAAGTTATTTGTCACAAGAGAGCTCACAAAATGAGCTGACCCTCGAAAGCGCCATAATGTGAAGGTCCCCCAAGTGCATCTCTACTCAAGTTTGTTCACAAGAGCATTAATGGTTGCCGAGTTTTTTTGTCACAAGAGAGTCATTTTTTGCAGGTAAAATTTGACATTTGTCATAGGCGACGGGGGAAGAACGCCTACCGGATCCCTTAGTGGCTTAGTCTAGTCTCTACCTTCGGATAGTGAGGAAATGTTGAGAAAAGATGAAAATTTTCATGCTACATGTACGTGTAATCAGCCTTTAGCCCTTTACCAATTGCTGCTAGGAAACTTGTTTCACAATCTACTCACATTCTAGAATTAAACAGTATTTTAAACCCAAAACAATATGAGGCCTTGCCTTGCATAATGTCACAAGAACGAGATCGGCATTTTAAATATGCACTACTGATTATGTTTAGGATATGCTTACATAGGTGCTGATGTTGAACGCCGTTTCTCTATACAGTTTAGAAGTTTGGTCATAAAGCTCATCGCGGAATGGAATGGCGAATCTAGCATTCAAAACTTTTATATTGGTCAGATCTGAAAATACAAACATATATAACAAGAATCAATGGCAGATTGAGGGGAGGGCACAGGGGGCGCCCCCTAGCCTGAATAAGAGGGGTGAAATGAGGAAGAAAATGACCGATGACTGAGGGGAGCGGGGGGGGGGGGGGGAGAGCTTCGTCAGAGCATGTTCAAGGTAAAATGGAACATCAAAAACCTGATGATTATTTGCAAAGTTTAGAGACCATGGCCAATTTACACAGGCCTATACTACTTTGGTTTAATACTGAGGATATTTCAGTCGTTAATAAAATAAGCCTGCGAGCTGCATGCTGCCCGCATGAAACTTTCGCAATCACAAGGGTATTCCACGCATTTCGAGGGCAGATATAAAAGCTGGCTAGAGTACAAAGGTCGCCTTGATTACAGGCTAGACACAACCCTACATGTTGTTATTTTTTTCTGTTTTTGGCCTCTTGCAAAGTTTTTACCTTTGACATATACAGATGCTGGCATCGTGTCTAAAGTTTCTCCATTTCTCCCTGAGCCTCGGCAGAAGTAATACCCGATGTCACTGGGCGCGACAGACAAGATTATCAAAGGATTCTGATTTTCACTGTTGGGCAAAAGGACATCATCTCTGTACCAGTGGTATCGCTTGGCATTGTTGAAACTACATGTCAGCTCCACATTGGCATTGATGTTGACTATCTGGCTTGACGGATGGATAGAAACCTCCAAAGGAACTGTATTACAGGTAGGAATTAGAACATACGACGGCGAGTGAGGTAATTCATTATCAATGTAGTAGTAGTAGTAGTAATAATAATAATAATAATAATAATGATAATAATAATAACCATAATAATAATATAAATAATAATAATAATAATAAAAATAATAATAATAATAATAATAATAACAATAAAAACTATAGTAATAATAACAACAACAATAATGATAATAATAGTAATTAAAATAACAAGAAGAAGGAATAGAAAAGGAAAAATACGAATAATTATGATAACCATAATAGTAATAACAATAAAAATAATAATGATTATATAGATAGACGGATAGTCAACCTGTTCGAAACGTCGAGCCACTCATCCTCTCCAAGCGCTATAGTTCTCCTTAGAACTATAAGCTAAGAAAGATAACAAAAAGACCTTTTCAGGACTACACATCCCCAAGAAAGATTACTGAGTCAGAGTCCTTTTCAGGAATCCTCAACCCGCTCTCTCTCTCTCTCACACATGGCGCACCCGCAAGCCTACTGTATAGATAGAAATAATACTAATACCCTATTACTACTACTACTACTACTACTCCTCCTCCTCTTACTACTACTACTACTACTACTTCTACTACTACCACTCTTTATACTACTACTACTACTACTAATAAAAATAATGATAATTACAGCTACATTTATATAATACGTAAATACTCAGGGGATGCTTAAGGCACCAACATAATACTATTTTTAGCCCTACACTTGCTACAAGGCCCTGAAAGCATTCAACGAATGCATTCCTAACATGTAACTATTTTCGACACCTGGATAGATAGTGACAAATGTGCATTAATGAATATCAACGACAAATGAATAAAAGCCTCCCCCCTAAAAAGGGAAATGGTTTTGACATTTTCTTTCATATCCAAAGATGATGACAAGATATTTGATTTACTTATCCAGAAATGAAAAAATGTGTTTAATCATTTCTAAGGGTAAAACATTGAGTCAAATCAATTTCAAAATGTTAGTTCCTATTCACCCGTCTTACAAAACGATGTGAATCACGGATTTGCAAAACGTTATACCTTTAAGATTAAATTGAATTGAATTCATTTATTCGCCACCATCGAAACCATTGAAACAAAAGATATAGAAATGTAAAATGACAATATAACATAAATACAAACATGACATGACTTAAACAAATTTATAAAAACAAAATAGTTATAAGTAAATCTTGTGTCAAGAGTAAAACAATAAATGACCATTTTCAATGAGTTTGTGGTCGATGGTAAAATAGAGTCAGAAATAGCACATGTGCTTGTCGAACCTGACTCTCGTTATCTAAAGCCTAAAATACACTGTCATCCAAACACGCCCAAAAATGCCAAACCGGAGCCTGACCGCGATGTTACCAAGGGCAACTACGCATTACCGGCAGAAATGCCAATTCCAAAACATTCCAAATCGAAATGTGATCTTTTGGCGTGTTTTGGCGTGTTTTGGCGTGTTTGGCAAGTATAAACGCTCGCAGTTGTAACATCGCGATGTTAGGTGACGTAACTTCAGGAGCGGAGCTAGATGTCGTCCTTAAAGAAAATGATAGAACGATATATACAAAGAATAACATAAGAGAAGGTGATAGAAGAAAGAAACATATAATAACATAAGGAATAACATAAGGAAAGACAGAAAGAGAAAGTGATAGAAGGAAGAAACAAAGAATAACATAAGGAATAACATAAGGAAAGACAGAAAGAGAAAGTGATAGAATGATAAAAACAAAGAATAAAATAGGGAAACCCAGAAAGAGGGAGTGATAGAATGATAAAAAACAAAGAATAACATAAGAGAAGGTGATAAAAGGAAGAAACAAAGAATAACATAAGGAAACACAGAAAGAGGGAGTGATAGAATGATAAAAAACAAAGAATAACATAAGAGAAGGTGATAGATGGAAGAAATAAAGAATAACATAAGGAAACACAAAAAGAGGGAGTGATAGAATGATAAAAAAACAAAGAATAACATAAGAGAAGGTGATAGAAGGAAGAAATAAAGAATAACATAAGGAAACACAAAAAGAGGGAGTGATAGAATAATAAAAAAACAAAGAATAACATAAGAGAAGGTGATAGAAGGAAGAAACAAAGAATAACATAAAGAAACACAGAAAGAGGGAGTGATAGAATGATAAAAAACAAAGAATAACATAAGAGAAGGTGATAGAAGGAAGAAACAAAGAATAAAATAAGGAAACACAAAAAGAGGACGTGATAGAATGATAAAAAAACAAAGAATAACATAAGAGAAGGTGATACAAAAGGAAGAAACAAAGAATAACATAAGGAAAGACAGAAAGAGAAAGTGATAGAATGATTAAAAACAACAAAGAATAACAAGGAAAGATAGAAAGAGGAAAGTGTTTGCATCGGAGTGCCGCGCATGCGCATTACCAACTGAAACACGCCAAAACATCACTGAGCTTTTCAGTCGGTGATGTTTCCGCACAAGTGTAAACGGGTGCGCGAAACATCGCGACTTTTCAAAATGAGGTATTTGACATTATAAATGCGCCTCATGATGGGTTTTCAAATCCTATAGATAAAAACAGTGTATACTATTACAATCCAAACAACCAGCCTGGTTGCTATATACAGCTATATAATTACAAAGTTATAATTCGTGGTTTTCACCTAAGAGTAATTTTGTAATCTTTTTACGAAAGGAGGTTCTTGATCTCTCCATTCTTAGATCAGTTGGAAGCATATTCCAAAAAATTACTTCCAACAAACGAAACAGAAAAAACTTTCCTTGGTCTGTTTTGAATGAAGGAAGACGTATATAATTGTCGACCCGTTTTTTGGTCTTGTGGAATATTCATGTTGTATCATACTGCAATAATGTTTTAAGATATATAAGTAAATCTAAAGATATGACTTACGAGTTGGTTCATCACAATGGATCCCCTCATAATAATCGTGGCATTCACACTCGTACTGTCCCTGCCCGATATGACTGCAGACACCATTGACACACGGGTTTCGTTGGGTGCAAGGATCAGCAGCCTTACCTGTCAAAAGTTAGTTTTAGTAAAATTGTGGTAGCATAAAAAGTACAAATGAATGTGTGCAGTTTTAATTCTCAGCTTTTTGGGCAACATTGTCTAGACATATTGTTATGATTGATTTACTTTCAAGAGATGAAGGGGGTAATCTCAAAGGGAAAAATGCAAAGATTCAACCACTGACGACAACTTGGAAGCCTCTAATGTTAGTCGCTGCGAGAAAGACCGAGATAATTATATTTGCCCAAGGTTCATTTTTGCTAAAGGTTCTAATAATTAACCATTAGTTTCCTTTGCACCGAAATACTATTTGACATATACAAAGAATCCGATAGCACTTAAAGATAAAGACCAGTTATGGTCATGCGATTGCATTGTGAAAGAAACGTTGTGGAATAGATCAGAAAAGGTTGATCATCTAGTATATAATTATTGGTGTGTACAGCAAGGTGCTGGAATCATCAAAATGATAAGAAATTTGGCCCAGTCTTCGTAAAGTTACAAGCACTGTACACAGAAAGATGCATATGGAAACGTTGTATCATCCGCTCAATCTGACTTGCGTGCATAGAACAAATAAGCAATTTTTCCATGAACAAGTGAAGTTTTCTAAAATGTGCGTTTCTTTCCAGCATTGGGGCGCCCGGGAGTCACTCGGGTAACATTTCATAAAGTATAATATAAAAAGACCATATGCAAATTTTCTGTACTTTTGTCGGAAAAAATACATTTATCCAGCACAATGTCGTCTCTTTTTGCGTTGGAGAAGAGCAAATAGCGAGTTTCAATCACACTTTGGCCGCTCTCGCAAGCTCTCACTCGTTTCAATGTGGTCAAGCGACTTTGGGGCAAGCGGTTAATGAAAATACTAATCGTTAGCTTTCTTCTGGTATTAAACTTGTTTTGATTGATTGTATAATTTTGTCGGAATAAAGGAAACAAAAAGGCTCGACCAATAACTTATCAGCGTCTGATTTGACCTTTTGACCTTGAATTCCCCGATGCAAGCGCACTAATGACGTCATCTTCGCTAAATCGGTGTCTTTTATCGTAAAATGCGACACTTTCACAATGTTTATACATCTTTTTTAATTATTAGTAAGATATAACATATTTTTTCTGATATCACTGAAGTTTTGGGTTTTATTTAATGAGTAATATTAAAACAAGAGCCATTTTACTGTTTTAATTTACTGGATCGTACCATTAAAGTCGCAGGGTAGAAAGATGCATTTTCCAACCGCGCCACATTTAATTTACGTTCCGACATTCTGTTAAATGGGTTCGTGTTGTTAATAATCCACTGCTTCCTGCTCCAAAAAAAAACGTCCACATGCGGAGTCGTTTATCAACTAAATTATTCAAATTTATGGATGCTTCCTAGCTTCCCAGGTGTTTGTGTTGTTGAAGCATTTCATTCACCTGCTATCATTCTTTGTACTCCAATTGCCAGAACGCACATTTCATTTTGGTTTTATAGTTTCATTGGAGTCGTTTATCAACTATATGTATTCAAAAATATGAATGCCTCCTCCCCAGGTGTTTGTGGGGTTTATGCATTTCATTCACCTGTTATTATTCTTTGTACTCCAATTGTTAGAATACAAAATGCATTTTGGTTTTATAGTTTCATGCAATAAGTAAGTCAATAAAAGAGTATGTTCTGCACAATAAAAACAATGTGTGTCCCTACTTTACAATGTATTTTACAATTTTGTAATAGTTAATTTACCCATTGACATAATGGAACTACCTGCCCGATGAAGCCAGTGGCCTGTGACCTCTGAGCACTCAACACCGTGTGGGAGTCAGTTTGTTGTCAACTTCTTTTATGATACAAATACAAGCAAACCTTTCCATATGATATGGGAATACGCACACGTGCGCGACACGTGCGTTTATCTCTCACACACCAATAGATAAACTAATTTACCACATATATCAATTAGTAGGCGGTTTCCCGGCAAAATTGTTATCATGTATTAGTTAAAACATACTCTTTCACATGATTGGTAATAAGAGCTTCCATTTCATTTTTTTTTAAATTGGGGCGTTTCCAATACTGGTCTTTACCTTTAACGTATGTTACAATATATTTCCATACCTGTACATATCATGCACCAAACTTTAGTTGTAAAGACATTTCAACTCAATAACAAAACCTTTACCTTTCAATGAGGGAAAGTCATAGCTGAGAAGATAAAAATTATATTCAGTGAAAAGTATATTACAGGGGAACGATTGTAATTCATTAATTTTAAAATACTAAAATATAGCAGTTGACAAATATATCTCAATTATGCGAAACCTTCACACCAGATAGACACCAACTTAATTATGCAATTTGCGTTAATTGGCGATGACCATGTCATGCTGAGAAACTGTAGATTATTCTTGCTTTATACGTTTCTCATACACTTTGGTGGTTAATCTTGCAGATTAATGGGCAAGAAAATAATAAATCTCCACTAAAGTTATTCCTTGGGGTGAGGATTCCTTTAAAGGCAATGTCTCATTTACAGGCCAAACAAAATGAAACGGTTAAATTTCAACGGCATTTGAAATATAATACTAATTTAGAACTTCCCTCGAAACGAAAGGGCTTGAAAGGGTCTTTTAGTGGGAAAATAACGAGCATTATAGTTGTCAAATGGACTTTAGTGATTGCAATCATTTTAGTAATAGTCTGATTTTCAGACCCCTTGTACCAAATAGTCGTACGTTTTGTGCTGCGCAAAGATTCAATCAGTTTAATTTTGGCCATTACAAAGAGTGGGATATTTATGTAGACAAATGCTCATGTACCTTTACAACTCATTTTGTGTATGTTATTACCAAAGAAAGAAAAAAAGTCAATCAGTCACTTAATATTGTCTGGCAGTAAAGTCTAGAAAGTAAACGGGTTCCTTGCATAATCTGAATAATAGAACACTGCTAATGCTAGGTTCCCACTGTTGTGCGATCCGTTACGAACCCCAAGATTGGCCATTCGTAACTGATCGTGAAACTTCTCTGAAATGTCAGGTTTGGATACGAGGTGATGCGAGTCGGTACGTTCTAGTACGATTTGGTGCGCTTGGATGCGATATGGTCACGATTGGTAAATTTCAGGTGACACGATCTGGTCTCCCATTCAGATATGATCATATACGTTGCGATATGATTGTCCCGATTGAGTCCACGATTGGGTCTCGTTGTGACACGATCATCACGATCTTGAACTTCTACAGAGTAAACACTACAACCCACAACCATTGATGATGGAAGGATATGGAAACGTTTGCTTGGATTTGTCTCTTAAAAGAAGTTGGCCACAAACTGACTCCCACGCAGTGTTGAGTGATTAGACGTCACGGGCCACTGGCTTCATTGGGCAGGTAGTTTCCATTATGTGAATGGGTAAATTAACTATGACACAATGAGGGGAGAGGCACAGTACATGAACAATAGGAACACGGATTGTTTTTGTTGTGCAAAACATAGTATTTTATTGACTTACTTATTGAATGAAACTATAAAACCCAAAGTGCAATTTGCGTTCGGGCAATTGGAGTACAAAGAATAATAGCAGGTGAATGAAATGCTTCAACACCGGCACCTGGAAAGGAGGCATCCATGAATTTGAATACATTTAGTTGATAGTGGAGCAGAAAGCAGTGGATTCTTGAAAAACAACACGAACTCATTTAGCAGAATGTCGATACGTAAATGAAATTTGGCGCGGTTGGAAAATGCATCTTTCTACTCTGCGACTTTAATGGTAATTCCAGTAATTTAAAACCGTAACATGGCTCTTATTCTAAAATTACTCATTAAATAAAACCCAAAACTTCAGTGGTATGAGACAACATATATTTTATTTTACTAATAATTAAAAAAGATGTATAAACATTGTGAAAGAGTAGCATTTTACGATAAAAGACGCCGATTAAACGATATTGACGTCATTAGAACCTGTCTTTTCCTCGTGCATCCCGGACTTCAGATGCTGAAGGTTATTTGGTCAAGCGTTTTTGTTTCCTTTATCCCGACAACAATATACAATCAATCAAAACAAGTTCAACACCAGAAGAAAGCTAACGATTAAAATATTCATTAGCCGCTCACCCCAAAGCCGCCTGACCACAATGGATAGAGTGAGAGCTTGCGAGAGCGGCCGAAGTGTGATTGAAACTCGCTATTTTGCTCTTCTCCAATGCAAAAAGAGACGACATTGTGCTGGATTTCTATGTTTTTTATCCCAACTATATTATTACAATTCAATTACATTTTAGGTGAATGTAAATCGTCACAAAGCAATAAATGGCTTCATATACCACTCCAGACACTTAGGTGTTGACAGATTTTTAAAATCCTGTCTTATGTCTTGTTTTCATGGGAAAACGGTTGGGAAAATTCAAAAATGGTTGGTAGAATAGAGGGTGTCGCACAGTGACGCCTTCAAAGAAAACCATAAATATCTTTGTGGTTTGAGAATTTTTCCAGGATTTTTTGCATGTTAGAGGGTTAATACAGTAGAAGGAATATAATAAGTAACATTTTATACACAAATTACCCAGTTGTTTCATCAACCTTCAACACTGTTACCGAGTCACTTTAATTGTATTGCACTATTTGTTACACGCTATAAAATTGTAACAGCTGTATGTATATATCTGTCTATTATGTTATCGAAAAAAATAATCTATCATCTTCTGATTGTATGGACACAACTTTCTATTTCAAGTCTGCAAATTAATGGTACACATGTTTACATTACCATTCCATGATAGGGAGAGAGTGATACTGTTTTCACACTGACAATATTTTGCTTAACCCCGTACTATAGGTGGGGTTAAGGGGGGGGGGGGGGGTCTTAGCCCCACCTATAGTACGGGGTTAAGCCTATTCCACTTTCTGTTCAGGCTGGCTTTTACCAAATTGGGCTAAAGTTGGCTAACACCAACTATAGTCCGGGGTTAACTAACCCTGCAAAATAGCAGGGCTAACCCCGCAATTGTGGTGCTAACTCCTGCTAACCCCGCAATTGCGGTGCCAAGCAAATGAATGAGAACAGAAACGAAAAATAGTCCGGTACTACGCAATGGAGCGTATCGCAGCTGGCCAGATGCGAAGTATGTCCAATCATAACATTCACGATATCCGGGGTTAACGAATTGCAGTGAGAACAGCGTGAATTTTCTTATTCCGGAATAGGCGCTAGTACGGGACTAAAAACAGCGTGTGTGAAAAGCCAAACAAAATAGTCCGGGGTTAAGGATAGTACGGGGCTAAGCAAAGTACGGGTTAAGCAAAACCAGTGTGAAAAGAGTATGAGAGAGAAATAAAAGGAAGGAGAGAGAGAGAGATAGAGAGAGAGAGAGGGGGGGGGGGGGGAAGGAAGATTAACAAGAAGTAGAAGAGAATGTGAGGTTGAATATGCTGATGGAGTGAAGGAAAAGGAGTTATTATGATTTAGGACTATAAAGAGAGTGATGGTGAATGAGAAATAAATTAGATGGTTGAGAAAGAAAGAGGAGAGAGATATTAAAAAAGAGAGCGAAAGAGAGAAAGTGTGTATATATATATATATGGGCGCGAGAACTCGTAACAGATCGTAAACGTCCGTGAAAAAGCGTGACTTATCGTGTCTACTCGCATTTACTCGCATTTACTCGTATCAACTTGTATCTGCTCGTGAGTCATTCGTGTCAGGTCGTGAGCAATGGTACCCGACAGAGCGTCACAGATCGTAGCAGATCGCAACACATCTCAACAGAGCGTGGTGTTTGTCTTGTCCAAGGTTGCTCCCGTTCACCATGATGAGTAATCGCAATTAGATGCGATATGTTGCGCTTTGTTACGATCCAATGCGATCTGATGCGATAAAAACGATTGACAATTAATCGTGTTGATCGTATAATTTTTGTTAATCGTCCAAAACTTTCCTATTATCTGATGCGATGATAACGATTGACAATTAATCGTGTTGATCGTATAATTTGTGTTAATCGTCCAAAACTTTCCTACGATCAACACGATTGCCACGACTGACCTCAAGATCTGATAATATCTGATAGGATCACCACGATTTCTCCACGATTAAGACCACGATTTCAATCGTGACGTCAATCGTGATAGTGGGAACATGGCATAACCTTTACATTTCACATAAAGGACATACGTGACATATTCATAATTCCTGCAAAGTTCTACATACTTTGATGTTGGCTGCAAATGGGACATAGTACCTCTAAAGTATGTTACAATATATTTCCATACCTTTACTACACAAAGCTCCATTAAATCCTGCAGCACATGTACATGCATTGTTCTCACAGGTACCTCCGTTCCGACATGGGTTGCTACCAGAACAGTCAACTGCAGAGAGAAGAGAAGATATCGTAAAATTAATGACTAATATTTAAGTTCACCGTTCACGTTGAAATACATGAATGGCAAGTATAACATATTGAATTAATATCAGGCAATATAGAGACAAATTGAAAATTATGTTAAGATGGGGGGGGGGGGGGGGCAACGGTTGTGAGTTAGAGCGAATGTACAACCTCAAGAAGAAAAAAAAATTATCCAATTCCTTACACTCATAATATACCGGATCAATGAAAGAATTTTTAGACATTAAGTATAATCATATTCACACCTGTTACTGTGACAACGAGAAAACAAGTGTCAGTGTTTCCTGCAGCATCTGTAGATGAGCAGTTCACAGTGGTGTCCCCTATCAGGAATATATCTTCGGATGAATGGGAGCAAATCACATCCAGTTGAAAATCAACATTGTCAGTTGCAGTTGAATTTAGCACAACAGTAGATGATGAATTAAGTCCATCATCCGTAGTAGAAGATATATTTGGACAGTTCAGGATAGGTGCTTCATCATCTGCAATATAACAGATATTCAGAGAAATTACATCAATACATATTTTACGAGAATGGTAACATGTTTGTCAACTTCAAGGAGATGATATCATGAAAAGGAACAGATATCGAGTCGAGATATAAATTGTAAGATACACTTCATTTCATGACCAGGATTTTCTTCACATGATTCAAATTGTTAGATCAAGCAAAATCTCATCGAAATTAGAATTTGTAAAACACATCAAATTCATAATGATTCATCTTTTAAAAGAAATTACATATCCCATAACCCTCAACCCGATCGTGAAATAACTTTTATAAATAAAGAATAATTATATTATCACCTGTTACTGTGACAACGAGAAGACAAGTATCAGTGTTTCCTTCACCATCTGTAGATGAACAGTTCACAGTGGTGTCCCCTATCAGGAATATATCGTCGGATGAATGGGAGCAAATTACATCTAGATGAATATCCACATTATCAGTTGCAGTTGAATTTAGCACAGCAGTAGATGATGAATTGAGTCCCTCATCCGTAGTAGAAGATATATTTGGGCAGTTCAGGATAGGTGCTTCATCATCTGCAAGATAACGAAAATTCAGAGTAACTACATCAATTCTTATTTTACGAGAATGGTATGATGTATGTCAACTTTGAGTTGATTAAATCATGAAAATGAATGGATATTGAGTCGAATTAAATAAAATAAGATACATTTCATTTCATGACCAGGATTTTCTTTACATGATTCAAAATGGCAAATCAAGCGAAAAGTCCTCAAAATTACAGATTGTAGAACACATAAACATTCATAATGATTTATGTTAAAAAAAAAAATTCATATCCCATAATCCTAAACCCGATCGGTGAAAGAACTTTTAGACATAAAGTATAATCATATTCACACCTGTTACTGTGACAATGAAAAGACAAGTGTCAGTGTTTTCTGCACCATCTGTAGATGAACAGTTCACAGTGGTGTCCCCTATCAGGAATATATCTTCGGATGAATGGGAGCAAATCACATCCAGTTGAAAATCAACATTGTCAGTTGCAGTTGAATTTAGCACAACAGTAGATGATGAATTAAGTCCATCATCCGTAGTAGAAGATATATTTGGACAGTTCAGGATAGGTGCTTCATCATCTGCAATATAACAGATATTCAGAGAAATTACATCAATACATATTTTACGAGAATGGTAACATGTTTGTCAACTTCAAGGAGATGATATCATGAAAAGGAACAGATATCGAGTCGAGATATAAATTGTAAGATACACTTCATTTCATGACCAGGATTTTCTTCACATGATTCAAATTGTTAGATCAAGCAAAATCTCATCGAAATTAGAATTTGTAAAACACATCAAATTCATAATGATTCATCTTTTAAAAGAAATTACATATCCCATAACCCTCAACCCGATCGTGAAATAACTTTTATAAATAAAGAATAATTATATTATCACCTGTTACTGTGACAACGAGAAGACAAGTATCAGTGTTTCCTTCACCATCTGTAGATGAACAGTTCACAGTGGTGTCCCCTATCAGGAATATATCGTCGGATGAATGGGAGCAAATCACATCTAGATGAATATCCACATTATCAGTTGCAGTTGAATTTAGCACAGCAGTAGATGATGAATTGAGTCCCTCATCCGTAGTAGAAGATATATTTGGGCAGTTCAGGATAGGTGCTTCATCATCTGCAAGATAACGAAAATTCAGAGTAACTACATCAATTCTTATTTTACGAGAATGGTATGATGTATGTCAACTTTGAGTTGATTAAATCATGAAAATGAATGGATATTGAGTCGAATTAAATAAAATAAGATACATTTCATTTCATGACCAGGATTTTCTTTACATGATTCAAAATGGCAAATCAAGCGAAAAGTCCTCAAAAACAGATTGTAGAACACATAAACATTCATAATGATTTATGTTAAAAAAAAAAATTCATATCCCATAATCCTAAACCCGATCGGTGAAAGAACTTTTAGACATAAAGTATAATCATATTCACACCTTTTACTGTGACAATGAAAAGACAAGTGTCAGTGTTTTCTGCACCATCTGTAGATGAACAGTTCACAGTGGTGTCCCCTATCAGGAATATATCTTCGGATGAATGGGAGCAAATCACATCCAGTTGAAAATCAACATTGTCAGTTGCAGTTGAATTTAGCACAACAGTAGATGATGAATTAAGTCCATCATCCGTAGTAGAAGATATATTTGGACAGTTCAGGATAGGTGCTTCATCATCTGCAATATAACAGATATTCAGAGAAATTACATCAATACATATTTTACGAGAATGGTAACATGTTTGTCAACTTCAAGGAGATGATATCATGAAAAGGAACAGATATCGAGTCGAGATATAAATTGTAAGATACACTTCATTTCATGACCAGGATTTTCTTCACATGATTCAAATTGTTAGATCAAGCAAAATCTCATCGAAATTAGAATTTGTAAAACACATCAAATTCATAATGATTCATCTTTTAAAAGAAATTACATATCCCATAACCCTCAACCCGATCGTGAAATAACTTTTATAAATAAAGAATAATTATATTATCACCTGTTACTGTGACAACGAGAAGACAAGTATCAGTGTTTCCTTCACCATCTGTAGATGAACAGTTCACAGTGGTGTCCCCTATCAGGAATATATCGTCGGATGAATGGGAGCAAATTACATCTAGATGAATATCCACATTATCAGTTGCAGTTGAATTTAGCACAGCAGTAGATGATGAATTGAGTCCCTCATCCGTAGTAGAAGATATATTTGGGCAGTTCAGGATAGGTGCTTCATCATCTGCAAGATAACGAAAATTCAGAGTAACTACATCAATTCTTATTTTACGAGAATGGTATGATGTATGTCAACTTTGAGTTGATTAAATCATGAAAATGAATGGATATTGAGTCGAATTAAATAAAATAAGATACATTTCATTTCATGACCAGGATTTTCTTTACATGATTCAAAATGGCAAATCAAGCGAAAAGTCCTCAAAATTACAGATTGTAGAACACATAAACATTCATAATGATTTATGTTAAAAAAAAAAATTCATATCCCATAATCCTAAACCCGATCGGTGAAAGAACTTTTAGACATAAAGTATAATCATATTCACACCTGTTACTGTGACAATGAAAAGACAAGTGTCAGTGTTTTCTGCACCATCTGTAGATGAACAGTTCACAGTGGTGTCCCCTATCAGGAATATATCTTCGGATGAATGGGAGCAAATCACATCCAGTTGAAAATCAACATTGTCAGTTGCAGTTGAATTTAGCACAACAGTAGATGATGAATTAAGTCCATCATCCGTAGTAGAAGATATATTTGGACAGTTCAGGATAGGTGCTTCATCATCTGCAATATAACAGATATTCAGAGAAATTACATCAATACATATTTTACGAGAATGGTATCATGTTTGTCAAGGAATGGATATTGAGTCGAGATAAATATTGTAAAATACATTTCATTTAATGACCAGGATTTTCTTTACATGATTCAAAATGTTAAATCAAGCAAAAATTCCTCAAAATTACAAATTGCAGAACACATACAAATTCATAATGATTCATTTTTCAAAAATAAATTCTTATCCCATAATCCTAAACCCGATCGGTGAAAGAATTTTTAGACATTAAGTATAATCATATTCACACCTGTTACTGTGACAACGAGAAAACAAGTGTCAGTGTTTCCTGCAGCATCTGTAGATGAGCAGTTCACAGTGGTGTCCCCTATCAGGAATATATCTTCGGATGAATGGGAGCAAATCACATCTAGATGAAAATCTACATTATCAGTTGCAGTTGAATTTAGCACAACAGTAGATGATGAATTGAGTCCCTCATCCGTAGTAGAAGATATATTTGGGCAGTTCAGGATAGGTGCTTCATCATCTGCAAGATAACGAAAAATCAGAGTAACTACGTCAATTCTTATTTTACAAGAATGGTAACAAGTTTGTCAACTTCGAGGACATGCAATCATGAATAGGAACAGATATCGAGTCGAGATAAAACTTGTAAGATACATTTCTTATTATGACCGGGATTTTCTTTGTATGATTTAAAATGTTAAATCGAGCAAATACTCCTCAAAATTACAATTTATACAAATATCAAATTCATAACGAGTCATTTTGCAAAAGAAATACAGTAACATATCCCATAACCTTAAACTCGATCAGTGAAAGAACTTTTAGACATAAAGTATGATCATCTTCAAACCTGTTACTGTGACAACGAGAACACAAGTGTCAGTGTTTCCTGCATCATCTGTAGATGAACAGTTCACAGTGGTGTCCCCTATCAGGAATATATCTTGGGATGAATGGGAGCAAATCACATCTAGATGAAAATCCACATTATCAGTTGCAGTTGAATTTAGCACAACAGTAGATGATGAATTGAGTCCCTCATCCGTAGTCGAAGACATATTTGGGCAGTTCAGGATAGGTGCTTCATCATCTGCAAGATAACAAAAATTACATCAATACATATTTTACGAGAACGGTATCATGTTTGTCAACTTCGAGGTGATGATATCATGAAAAGGAACAGATATCGAGTCAAGAAAAGAATTTAAAGATACATTTCATGAATTGAATTGAATTGAATTGATGACCAGGATTTTCTTTACATGATTCAAACTGTTATATCAAGCGAAAAATCCTCAAAATTACAAATTGTACAAAAAAACATCGACTTCATAATGATTCATCTTTCAAAACAAAATTCATATCCCATATTCCTAAACCCGATCGGTGAAAGAACTTATAGACATAAAGTGTAATGATATTCACACCTGTTACTGTGACAACGAGAAAACAAGTGTCAGTGTTTCCTGCAGCATCTGTAGATGAACAGTTCACAGTGGTGTCCCCTATCAGGAATATATCTTGGGATGAATGGGAGCAAATCACATCTAGATGAAAATCCACATTATCAGTTGCAGTTGAATTTAGCACAACAGTAGATGATGAATTGACTCCCTCATCCGTAGTCGAAGACATATTTGGGCAGTTCAGGACAGGTGTTTCATCATCTGCAACATAACAGAAATTCAGAGTAATTACATCAACAAATATTTTACGAGAATGGTATCATGTTTGTCACGGAATGGATATTGAGTCGAGATAAATATTGTAAAATACATTTCATTTAATGACCAGGATTTTCTTTACATGATTCAAAATGTTAAATCAAGCAAAAATTCCTCAAAATTACAAATTGCAGAACACATACAAATTCATAATGATTCATTTTTCAAAAATAAATTCTTATCCCATAATCCTAAACCCGATCGGTGAAAGAATTTTTAGACATTAAGTATAATCATATTCACACCTGTTACTGTGACAACGAGAAAACAAGTGTCAGTGTTTCCTGCAGCATCTGTAGATGAGCAGTTCACAGTGGTGTCCCCTATCAGGAATATATCTTCGGATGAATGGGAGCAAATCACATCTAGATGAAAATCCACATTATCAGTTGCAGTTGAATTTAGCACAACAGTAGATGATGAATTGAGTCCCTCATCCGTAGTAGAAGATATATTTGGGCAGTTCAGGATAGGTGCTTCATCATCTGCAAGATAACGAAAAATCAGAGTAACTACGTCAATTCTTATTTTACAAGAATGGTAACAAGTTTGTCAACTTCGAGGACATGAAATCATGAATAGGAACAGATATCGAGTCGAGATAAAACTTGTAAGATACATTTCATATTATGACCGGGATTTTCTTTGTATGATTTAAAATGTTAAATCGAGCAAATACTCCTCAAAATTACAATTTATACAAATATCAAATTCATAACGAGTCATTTTGCAAAAGAAATACAGTAACATATCCCATAACCTTAAACTCGATCAGTGAAAGAACTTTTAGACATAAAGTATGATCATCTTCAAACCTGTTACTGTGACAACGAGAACACAAGTGTCAGTGTTTCCTGCATCATCTGTAGATGAACAGTTCACAGTGGTGTCCCCTATCAGGAATATATCTTGGGATGAATGGGAGCAAATCACATCTAGATGAAAATCCACATTATCAGTTGCAGTTGAATTTAGCACAACAGTAGATGATGAATTGAGTCCCTCATCCGTAGTCGAAGACATATTTGGGCAGTTCAGGATAGGTGTTTCATCATCTGCAAGATAACAGAAATTCAGAGTAATTACATCAAAAAATATTTTACAAGAATGGTATCATGTTTGTCAAGGACTGGATATTGAGTCGAGATAAATATTGTAAAATACATTTCATTTAATGACCAGGATTTTCTTTACATGATTCAAAATATTAAATCAAGCAAAAATTCCTCAAAATTACAAATTGCAGAACACATACAAATTCATAATGATTCATTTTTCAAAAATAAATTCTTATCCCATAATCCTAAGCCCGATCGGTGAAAGAATTTTTAGACATTAAGTTTAATCATATTCACACCTGTTACTGTGACAACGAGAACACAAGTGTCAGTGTTTCCTGCAGCATCTGTAGATGAACAGTTCACAGTGGTGTCCCCTATCAGGAATATATCTTCGGATGAATGGGAGCAAATCACATCTAGATGAAAATCCACATTATCAGTTGCAGTTGAATTTAGCACAACAGTAGATGATGAATTGAGTCCCTCATCCGTAGTAGAAGATATATTTGGGCAGTTCAGGATAGGTGCTTTATCATCTGCAAGATAACGAAAAATAAGAGTAACTACGTCAATTCTTATTTTACAAGAATGGTAACAAGTTTGTCAACTTCGAGGACATGAAATCATGAATAGGAACAGATATCGAATCGAGATAAAACTTGTAAGATACATTTCATATTATGACCGGGATTTTCTTTGTATGATTTAAAATGTTAAATCGAGCAAATACTCCTCAAAATTACAATTTATACAAATATCAAATTCATAACGAGTCATTTTGCAAAAGAAATACAGTAACATATCCCATAACCTTAAACTCGATCAGTGAAAGAACTTTTAGACATAAAGTATGATCATCTTCAAACCTGTTACTGTGACAACGAGAACACAAGTGTCAGTGTTTCCTGCAGCATCTGTAGATGAACAGTTCACAGTGGTGTCCCCTATCAGGAATACATCTTGGGATGAATGGGAGCATTTCACATCTAGATGAATATCCACATTATCAGTTGCCGTTGAATTTAGCACAACAGTAGATGATGAATTGAGTCCCTCATCCGTAGTAGAAGATATATTTGGGCAGTTCAGGATTGGTGCTTCATCATCTGCAAGATAACAGATATTCAGAGAAATTACATCAATACCTATTTTACGAGAATGGTAACATGTTTGTCAACTTCAAGGAGATGATATCATGAAAAGGAACAGATATCGAGTCGAGGTATAAATTGTAAGATACACTTCATTTTATGACCGGGATTTTCTTCACATGATTCAAATTGTTAGATCAAGCAAAAACTCTTTAAAATTAGAAATTGGAATAACAGAAATTCAGAGTAACTAGATTTTAAATCGTCGTTGAGAAGAATTAGGTGACCCGTTAAGTAATTTTAAGTCCACTTCTTGTCTTTGTCAAAATTAAGTTAACTATATCTTTGCGCAGCACAAAACGTAAGACCAAACGGTACAAGGGTCTCAAAATTAGACCTTTTTGTACTCATAATCCATGCCAGCGCACATAAATTTACGAACGCGTACGAGACTATTGTCGATGTAGTGACATTTTTATTGATTAACATTAATTCGATTTGAATTGTATATTGTACAGTGTTGAATTGACAAATTCAAACTGATTGTAAACTTCTCCAATACCCCAAAGTGGGTGACATGAGAATAAATTGTCTTTGTCATTGTCATTGATTGAGCGATTGAGCGATTTTTCGGAGGCTATTTTGAACCCCCGTACGTAAGTTTTCTCCTGGCATCTACTAACACAAAGGAGAACATTAAAAGCAATGCATGATAACGTCTTCTTCATGCACAGTTATATCCAGAGTTATCATGTGTTTGTTAGGTTAAGGGGGGGGGGGGGGGTTGACTCAATGACGATGCGGATACTGTGTGGGTCTTGACAGATGATTTTCACTTGGCAGCCCAAGGTGGGGGCAGGGGGGGGGGGGGGGTAAATCCCCTACCCCCCCCCCCGTAGATCCGCCACTGGAATATCATTTTTCATTTATATTTATCGTGTTCAAGGTCAATATCCGTCCAGTCAATTCTAGGTCAATGTACGTCCGCGCGTTAACGCGCACAAATTTCAAAATGGCTCAAATCATCCCAAATTCATTTTGCATACGTTTCAGGCTATTTTGAACATAAAAAAATGTTTCGTCATTTGTAAAACTATTGACAAATTAAGGAAGCAAACAAACTAAATATATCTTGTTTTGTCCGATGTTTTTCTCCAAAATCATGGACTTAGAAGTAGAAAAAATCTCCAAAACAATTATCGTTGTTTGTCAAACTTTGATGTGGCCCTCTTTTTCAGTGGGGGGGGGGGGGGGGGGGGGTGTAGAGGCCAACGATTACCGACAAAACTAGCCCCCAATTACCGACAAAATTAAATGTCCCAATATTTACAAATTTAACCCTATATACCCGTTTTCCTACGGACTATCTATAGTACTTGCGTATGCGCGAATGGTCATTTTCCTCGACGACATAAATATACGAATTATTTCGTCAACTTAGTCATCATCATAGCTATATATTTTAATGCAGGCGCGGAGCTAGGATCTTATTTTAGGGAGAGGCGGACGGGTAGTGAGCAAGCGAATCACTTAAAGAGCGCGCGAAGCGCGTTCATTAGGGGGTTGTCGGTGATAGGCCTCCCGCGCGCAGTCGTTTCCCTACATTATTAGGAAAAGAAGACGATTTATTGAACCGTTCTTGACTGTTAATCCTTGTCTGAATAAAGTTTCCCCTCCCGCGCGAAGCGCGATAGCTTTGGCGTTTCATTAAATTATTATAAAAAAGGAGACGATTTGCTGTACCGTTCTCGACTGTTAATCCTTGTCTGAATTCAGTTTCTTCTAGCTTTGACGTTTCATTTAATTATAAGAAAAAGCAGACGAGTGGGTGTACTGTTCTCGACTCTTAATCCTTATCTGAATTCAGTTTCTCTCTCTCTCCCGCGCGAAGCGCGGAACCTTTGACATTTCATTAAATTATTACAGAAAGCAGACGATTCGTTAAATCGTCCTCGACTCTTAATCCTTGTCTGAATTCGGTTTACCCCTCCCGCGCAAAGCGCGGAAGTTTTGACGTTTCATTAAATTATTAAAGAAAGAAGTCGCTTCATTGCACCATTTTTGACTCTTAATAAGCCCTATTTATCTGAATTCAGTTTCCCCCTCTCGCGTGAAGCGCGGAAGCCTTGACGTTTCCTTAAATTATTAGAGAAAGCAGACGATTGGGTGTACTGTTCTCGACTCTTAATCCTTGTCTAAATTCAGTTTCCCCCTTCCCGCGCGAAGCGCGAAAAAGCTTAGACGTTTGATTTAATTATTAGAGAAAGTAGACGATTCGTTGAACCGGTCCCGACTCTCAATGTTTGACGTTTCATTACATTATTAGAGAAAGAAGACGATTGGGTGTACTGTTCTCGACTCTTAATCCTTGTCTGAAATAAGTTTTCCCCTCTCGCGCGAAGCGCGGAAGCTTTGACGTTTCCTTAAATTATTAGAGAAAGCAGACGATTCGTTGTACTGTTTTCGACTCCTAATAAGTCTCATTTATCTGAATTCAGTTCCCCCCCTCTCGCGCGAAGCGCGGAAGCTTTGATGTTTTCTTAAATTATTAGAGAAAGCAGACGATTCGTTGTACCGTTCGCGACGCTTCCAAATGAAGTTTTCCCCTCCCGCGCGAAGCGCGAAATTTTTGGCGTTTCATCAACATATAGAGAAAGGAAGACGATTCGTCGTACCGTTGTTGACTCTTAATCCTTGTTTGAATTTAGACGACTCCACCCAACAACCCCGCTCTCTCTCTTTTACTCCCACTCCTTTTATCTCAGGCTCTTACCTCCCCTCTCTCTCCTCTCTTTCATCCCCCGATTCTTTTGTTTCCCTTTTCTCCTTTTTCTTCTTTTTTTCCATTTTTTCCATTTTCTTTCTTTTCCTTTCTTTCCTTTCCTCCCTCTATTTTTGCTTCTTCTCTTCCTTTATTCTCTTTTCTTTCCTTTCTTTTCCTTACTTTCCTTTCTTTTTCTTACTTCTTTTCTTTTCCTTTTCTTTTTTTTCTTTTCTTTCCCTTTCCCTCCCTTTTTTCCCTCCCCCTTTTCTCTTTTTTCCCGACGGCAGCGCAATTTTACGGACAATATCCTGACAGGTGGGGAGGGGGGGGGGGTGTCGCACTCCCACATCCCACCCCCTTTAGAAACGCCCCTGCATGGGGAAGAAAAAGCTAAGAAAGGCAACTGATCTTTCCTTTGGGAGTGAAATATATAAACAAAATGGACGCAGAAATGTATTAACAAGGTCTGAGTTTTAAGACACCTAAGCGCCAAAAGTTAAATCGCTATTATCGGAATGAAAAATGCCACTCTTATCATACCCTAAACCAAATCTTAATAAACAGAGATTGCTGTGGGAACCGATATATCAACTCTGCTTTACTAATGGTCATGCACTCCCATTTCCCCAGGTTCCTACTCATAATGAAGAGAAACAATATTTTTGTTCTCAGTACTGCACCAAAATGTGGAACACCCTTTCCATCTTGTGTCTTTACTTTCACTTCTGTTGACTCTAAATTAAGAAATACCTCACAGACTTTCCTTTCCCATGAATAGATATCCCCCCTTTTTTTAAACAATCTTTATATTTAATATCTCAATGAGCAACATGCAATATTTTGTTGGAAATTGCTTTACATAAAAAGTGTATTGATATAGGAATGTAATCTGCTTCGACTTTATATAAAGCTTACCTGAATCACATCTAATCCCATCATAGCCAGCAACACAGTCACAGGTGAACCTGTCAAGTAAATTGTTACACGCTCCTCCATTCAAACAGGGATTGCTGGCACATTCGTTGATATCTGTGTAAATTGAGTTTCAATGCCAATCATGTGAATGAAAGTGACGAGAAAATCGTTTTCATTTTGTCAGATTTTCCTATACAATTTAAGCGATTAACAGGTAAATCAAGTAAAAATTGTTTTTTAATGCAAATTAATGACATTTGAGAAAGCAACTACTTCATTTGTAACAACTATTGATAATTCAATCAAATGAAGCAACAAACTAAATCTATCTTGCTTTGTCTGAATTTTTTTCTCCAAAAATCATGGACTTAGAAAAAGAACAAAATCAGTCTCCAAATCAACTAGTGTTGTTTGACAAATTTTGATGTGACCCTGGGGTAGAAACAAAAATAAGAAAGGCAATTGATCTTTCCTTTGGGGGTGATATATATAAACAAAATGGAGGCAGAAATGGTCTGAGTGTTAAGAAACCTTAGCGCCAAAAGTTGGATCTTATTATCGGGATGAAATATGCCACTCTTATCACTATTGATAAATAAATCAAACGAAGTAAACAAACTAAATATTTTTTTATTTTGTCTGAATATTTTTCCAAAATCATGGAAAATCTCCAAAACAATAATCGTTTCGAAAATAATATCGCTAGTGATATTCGTTTGTCTCGCAATGTGGTCAATAAGGAATCTAAAAGATCACGACGTTTCGTATGCTACTGCGATACTTCGTCAGGTGATAAAAACTACTGTAAGCAAGAGTCTTTTATACTCTACGGGAGGACCGTGCGGAGCGGTCCATAATTCGATCGATAATTGGAACAATAACGCACAATGCCTATTGGTCGACGAACACGGTGATCGACCAATCACCAGGCCGCTGGATTCGGCCGCTAATTCGGCTAATGCACCAGGCCTATTGGCCGACGCATACGGTACTCAGCCAATCGCTGATACGCCGCCATGACACTCGCCGTCCTGCCAGCCAACACCGGTCGATTCCATTCAGCAGACGGTCCGATCCAGCGGCCCGTTGATGTTTATGTTTAATTTTTAAATGAGCATAATGCAATATTGTTTTTGGATTTTGCTTTACATAAAGAATGTATTGATATAGGAATGTAATCTCCTATGACTTTATATTTAGCTTACCTGAATCACACCTAAACCCATCATAGCCAGCAACACAGTCACAGGTGAATCTGTCAAGTAAATTGTTACACGCTCCTCCATTCAAACAGGGATTGCTGGCACATTCGTTGATATCTGTGTGAATTGAGTTTCAATGACAATGATTGGAATGAAATGGACTAGAAAATCATTTCCATTATGTCAGATTTTTCTATAAAATTCAGCGATTAACAGAAATATTAAGTAGAAATTGTTTTTTAAATGCAAATTAAGGACAATAGAGAAAGAAACTATTACATTTGTAAAACTATTGATAAATAAATCAAACAAACTAAATCTATCTTGTTCTGTCCGAATTGTTTTTCAAAAATCATGGACTTAGAAGTAGAAAAAATCTAGGAAACAATTATCGTTGTTTGACAAGCTTTGATGTGGCCCTTGAAGAAAAAAATTAAGATAGGCAATTGATCTTTCCTTTGGGGGCGAGTATATAAACAAAATGGACGCAGAAATGTATTAACAAGGTCCGACTGTTAAGAAACCTTAGCGCCAAAAGTTAATTATTGTTATCGGGATGAAATAGGCCACTCTTATCATACCCTTATAACAAATCTTAATAATCGGAGATCGCTGTAGGAATCATAATATCAACTCTGCGGTAATATTGGCCATGCACTTCCAATTCCCCAGGGGTCTACTCATAATCAAAGACGCAGAAATGTATTAAGAAGGTCTGAATGTTAAGACACCTTAAAACCAAAAGTTGATTCGTATTATCGGGATGAAATATGCCACTCTTATCATACCCTTAAAACAAATCTTAACAATCAGAGATCGCTGTGGGAATCACAATATCAACTCTGCTCTACTAATGGCCACGCACTCCTAATTTCCCAGGTGCCTACTCATAATCAAAAGAAGCAATGTTTTTCTCAGTACTGCACCCAAATGTGAAACTCCCTTTCCATCTTGTGTCTGTGCTTTCACTTCTGGTGACTCTCAATTAAGAAATACCTCAAATATTCTCCTCTCCAATGACTACTTTTTTTCTTTTTTATAATTTTATTTCAATTTTTATGTTTAATTTTCAAATGATCATAATGCAATATTTGTTTAGATTTTGCTTTACATAAAAAGTGTATTGATATAGGAATGTAATCTGCTTCGACTTTATTTAAAACTTACCTGAATCACACCTAATCCCATCATAGCCAGCAACACAGGCACAGGTGAATCTGTCAAGTAAATTGTTACACGCTCCTCCATTCAAACAGGGATTGCTGGCACATTCGTTGATATCTGTGTAAATTGAGTTTCAATGACAATCATTGAATGAAAGTTACGAGAAAATCATTTCCAATTTGTCAGTTTTTCCTATACAATTTAAGCGATTCACAGGAAACTCAATTAAAAATTGTTTTTTAAATGCAAAATTATTGAAAATTTAGAAAACAACTACTTCATTTGTAAAACGATTGATAAAACAATGAAATGAAGTAAAATAAAATATCTATTTTGTTTTGTCTGAATCTTTTTCCAAAATCATGGACTTAGAAGTAGATAAAATCTACAAAACAATTATCGTTGTTTGTCAAACTTTGATTTGGCCGTGTAAGAAAAAAAAAGCTAAGAAAGGCAATTGATCTTTCCTTTGGGGGTTATATAAAAACAAAATGAACGCAGAAATTTAGTAACAAGGGCTGAGTGTTAAGAAACCTAAGCGCCAAAAGTTTAATTGCTATTATCGAATCAAAATATCCTTCTCTAATCATACACTAAAACAAATCTTAATAAACAGAGATCGCTGTGGGAACCACAATATCAAGTCTGATCTACTAATGGCCATGCACTTACATTTTCCCAGGTGCCCCACTTATAATCAAAAGAAGCAATGTTTTTCTCAGTACTGCACCAAAATGTGGAACACCATTTCCATCTTTTGTCTCTACTTTTACTTCTGTTGACGCTAAATTAAGAAATCCCTTAAAGATTTTACTCTCGAATGACTAGATATTTCCCATTTTCTTCAATCTTTATGTTGAATTTCTCCATGAGCAACGTGCAATATTCTGGGAGATTTTGCTCTACATAAAAAGTGTAACCCTTTCCATCTTATTTCTGTACTTTCACTTCTGGTGACTCTTAATTAAGAAATACCTTAAAGATTTTAAGAAGTGTTTTGATATAGGTATGTTATCTGCCTTGATTTTATACGCTCCTCCATTCAAACAGGGGTTGCTGGCACATTCGTAATTGATAACTGTGTAAATCGAGTTTCAATGAAAATTATTGGAATGAAAGTGACGTGAAAAACCCTTTCCAATCCAATCCAATCCAAAAAGATATTTGATATAGCGCCTTTTCCTTGCAGTTACAAAGCGCTGCACACACGCTCCACAATGTTTGGGCCACTTACACAATTCCATCTTGTTTCTGTACTTTCACTTCTGGTGACTCTTAATTAAGAAATACATCAAAGATTTTAAGAAGTGCTTTGATATAGGAATTTAATCTGCTTTGACTTTATTTAAAGCTTACCTGAATCACATCTAATCCCATCATAGCCACCAACACAGTCACAGGTGAAGCTATCAAGTAAATTGTTACACGCTCCTGCATTCAAACAGGGATTACTGGCACATTCGTTGATATCTGTGTAAATTGAGTTTCAATGACAATCATTGGAATGAAATTGACGAAAAAATCACTTCCATTATGTCAGATTTTTCTATAAAATTCAGCGATTAACAGAAATATTAAGTAGAAATTGTTTTTTAAATGCAAATTAAGGACAATAGAGAAACAAACTATTACATTTGTAAAACTTTTGATAAATAAATCAAACAAACTAAATCTATCTTGTTCTGTCCGAATTGTTTTTCAAAAATCATGGACTTAGAAGTAGAAAAAATTTAGGAAACAATTATCGTTGTTTGACAAGCTTTGATGTGGCCCTTGAAGAAAACAAATTAAGATAGGCAATTTATCTTTCCTTTGGGGGCGAGTATATAAACAAAATGGACGCAGAAATGTATTAACAAGGTCCGACTGTTAAGAAACCTTCGCGCCAAAAGTTAATTATTGTTATCGGGATGAAATAGGCCACTCTTATCATACCCTTATAACAAATCTTAATAATCGGAGATCGCTGTAGGAACCACAATATCAACTCTGCTCTACTATTGGCCATGCACGTCCAATTCTCGAGGGGTCTACTAATAATCAAAGGCGCAGAAATGTAGTAATAAGGTCTAAATGTTTAGACACCTTAATACCAAAAGTTGAATCGTATAATCGGGATGAAATATGCCACTCTTATCATACCCTTAAAACAAATCTAAATATTCGGAGATCGCTGTAGGAACCATAATATCAACTATGCGGTACTATTGGCCATGCACTTCCAATTCCCCAGGGGTCTACTTATAATCAAAGACGCAGAAATGTATTAATAAGGTCTGAATGTAAAGACACCTTAAAACCAAAAGTTGAATCGTATTATCGGGATGAAATATGCCACTCTTATCATTCCCTTAAAACAAATCTTAACAATCAGAGATCACTGTGGGAATCACAATATCAGCTCTGCTCTACTAATGGCCATGAACTCCTAATTCCCCAGGTGCATACTCATAATCAAAAGAAGCAATGTTTTTCTCAGTACTGCAACCAAAAATGTGAAACTCCCTTTCCATCTTGTGTCTGTGCTTTCACTTCTGGTGACTCTCAATTAAGAAATACCTCAAATATTCTCCTCTCCAATGACTACTTTTTTCCTTTTTTATAATTTTATTACAGTTTTTATGTTTTATTTTCAAATGAGCATAATGCAATATTTGTTTAGATTTTGCTTTACATAAAAAGTGTATTGATATAGGAATGTAATCTCCTATTACTTTAAATTTAGCTTACCTGAATCACATCTAATCCCATCATAGCCACCAACACAGTCACAGGTGAAGCTATCAAGTAAATTGTTACACGCTCCTCCATTCAAACAGGGATTGCTGGCACATTCGTTGATATCTGCGTAAATTGAGTTTCAATGACAATCATTGGAATGAAATTGACGAAAAAATCACTTCCATTATGTCAAATTTTTCTAAAAAATGTTAGCGATTAACAGGAAAAACAAGTGAAAATTGTTTTGCAAATGCATCTTATTGACAATCGAGAAAGCAACTACTTTATTTGTAAAACTATTGATAAATAAATCAAATGAAGCAAACAAACTAAATTTTTATCATATTGTCCTAATTTTTTTACAAAATCAAGAAGAAGAAGAAGAATAAATTTCCATAACAATTATTATTGTTTGACAAACTTTAATGTGGCCCTGGAAGAAGAAAAAAGCGAAGAAAGGCAATTGATCTTTCCTTTGGGGGTGAAATATGTAAACAAAATGGACGCATAAATGTAGTAACAAGGTCCGGGTGTTAATACACATTCGAGCCGGGATGAAATATGCCACTTTTATCATACCTTAAAACAAATCTTAATAAACAGAGATCGCTGTGGGAACCACAATATCAAATCTGCTGTACTAATGGCCATGCACTCCCCAGGTGCCTACTCATAATCAAAAGAAAACGTTTTTCTCAATACTGCAACAAAATGTGAATCACCCTTTCCATCTTGTGTCTGTACTTTCACTTCTGTTGACTCTTAATTAAGAAATACCTTACAGATTTCCCTCTCCAAAAGACTAGACATTTCCTTTTTTATAATTTTATTTCAATCTTTATGTATAATTTCTCAATGAACACCATGCATTATTTGTTTGGATTTTGCTTTACATAAAACGTGTATTGATATAGGAATGTAATCTGCTTGGACTTTATATAAAGCTTACCTGAATCACACCTAATACCATCGTAGCCAGCAACACAGTCACAGGTGAAGCAATGAAGTAAAATGCTACACGCTCCTCCATTCAAACAGGGATTGCTGGCACATGCGTTGATATCTGTGTAAATTGAGTTTCAATGACAATCATTCGAACGAAAGTGACAAAAAAATCATTTCCATTATGTCAGATTTTCATATAAAATTTAAGCGATTAACAGTGAAATCAAGTAAAAATTCTTTTTTTAAATGCCAATTAATAACAATTGAGAAAGCAACTGCTTCATTTGTAAAACTATTGATAAATAAATCAAATGAAGCAAACAAATTAGGGAAAATGGTATAGAGAGGTGTGTGTGTGCTTCAGATCAGGATATTTTTGTGGAATAAAATCTCTAAATATCATTGACATCAGGCAAGATTTTTAGGTGTTTGGTGATTATTCTTAGTGATTATATGTTGGATCAAGCAGATTGTGAAGGATTTTCCATATAGCCAAGAGGAAAATAGTTAATTTCAGCTCTGGAAATACAGTGGCTACAGTCAGCTTTTGCATGGAAGTTACTTCAGCCCCACCTGTAAGTTTCTGTGTTACTAGTTTACATGTAGGAATTACATGCAAAGGTATCTGCTATTGATGTCATTATTCTGGAAAACTTTGTAGTGGAATCAATTGTCACTGACACTGTTCTTGTAAAGGATTTTCCACTCTGCTGTCTGATAATACAGCAAATTAGTCCCAAACCATAGATACTAGTCTGGTCCCAAATCAACTTGGACACTGCAGACTACCAAGTTCAATTTGATCTGATCATCTAGATTATAGATAGAGGTTCCAACTCAAGATGGCAACTGGTGGTTGTGATGTCTCTGCAGATGTAATTTTGGCGGACAGTTGGATTGATATTAGTCAGACACAGTTCAACAATACTCAAACTCCATGTATTGGACCATGCAGAACTATCTATAATGAGGCAACGCGTAAAATTGACATGCTACATTGTAGCTCTTGCCAAGGATGGATGTGCTTCAAATGCCTACCATATATTAAGACTGAAAAGAAAATGCTTTGCAAACCCGAAATCCAGTGGAGGTGTTTAACTTGTTTAAAGCAGGCTCCACAGCAGCCGCAGATCCAAACCCAGGCCCTGGATTCAAAATATATGACCAGGCTTAGCAGCATAGAGTCCAAGCTGGACAAAGCTCTTGAGTTATTTGCAACTAACTTCAAAAGTCTATCAAAGGAAATGGAAAAGAAAGCAGACAATGAAGTGGTTGAATCACTTCGTAAAGAACTATGTGATGTACAGACAGAACTTCATGAACTAAAAACAAATCAACAGAAGTCTATTGATAAAAAGCTTGACTCATATGTCTCAGAGCTAGAGGCAAGAGAAGAAAGGAAGCTCAACTTCATTGCTTTCAGTGTAAATGAAAGTGACAGTGCTGATGGAATGATGAGAAAGAAAGAGGACACAGAGTTAGTACAGGCTATCCTTACCCAGATTAATGTGACCGCTGTTGAAATTACGGACTGTAGGCGCCTTGGACCGTACGATCGAGAGAAAGCTTCATCTAAGCCCAGACCACTGCGTCTTAGCGATAGATCACAAAACCAGAGAGGCACTATTCTGAAGGCTGCCCATAAACTGAAAAACTGCAGCAAAACAAATGACATAGTCTTTAGAAAGGATCTAACTCCTCTCCAGCGTGATGAGAAAAAAAACTTGAGAAAGATATGGCAGGAAAAAAAGGCAGCTTCAACCGAGCAAGGGGATTTTCATGCCAAGTGGATAAGAAGAAATGGGAAGGTCGTCAACATAGGGAACTACCCAGACACTTCCAGCAATTTCCAACTGCAAGAATCCAACAAAACATTTCAGGAAGAAGGGATTCAGCCAGTAGTGGATCTGCAGAGCAAGCAGAACTTCCCAGACCTCGCATAGTTGTCACAGAGCACTATTTTTACCCAGCACCAGCACAGCACAACTTGAAATGTATATACACCAATGCAGATACGCTACTGAAAAAAAGAAATGAATTGGAAGCACTTATCACCTTGCACAACCCTCAGATTGTTGGAATCACAGAAGTAAAGCCAAACAACTTTCGTTATGAAGTAATGCTAAGTGAAATACAATTGGAGGGATTTGAACTTTTCCACAACCTCCAGGAACATGGCCGAGGAATTTCCCTGTATGTACATCTTTCTCTGAAAGCGGAGAAATCTACCAGAATGACAAATCATGCCTTTAAGGATGCAGTGTTTACAGAGATTTCAATGTCAAACTCAAAAAAACTTCTTATTGGTCTAGTTTATAGAAGCCCAGGAAGTACCGAGGCAGCAAATGATGATTTGTGTACATTAGTTAAACAATTTGGTGTCTGTGGAAATTGTGACAAACTCCTCCTAGGGGATTTCAATTTTCCTGAAATAGACTGGGAGACAGAATCATGCCACAAAGGATTGAAATCTGCCAGCAAATTCCTAGAGGCAACAAGAGATGCATTTCTTATACAGCATCAGCACCAACCAACTAGACATCGCTTTGGTCAGCAATCAAATGTATTAGACCTTGTGTCTACAAGCGAAGAGGATATGATACCATTCATTGAAACAACAGCAGGAATAGGCAAGAGCGACCACTGCACTCTGATTTTTCATATCAGAGGAGGACAAATCAATGAAAAAGAAAATACTGTGAAGTATCTCTATGCTAAGGCAGACTATGACAGTATGGCAGAGAAACTAATCAAAATTGACTGGAAAGGCGAATTTTTCTCCAAAACTATGGACAATGCTTGGAATTTCTTTAGAGATAAGGTGCTAGAGGTTTCAGACAGATACACTCCAAAAAAAGACATCAGAAAAGGTCAATGTAAGAAACCATGAATGGACTCAGCCACATTGGCAAATGTCAAAAAGAAGCACCAGCTTTACAGAAGATGGCGACGGACTAAGACAGAAGAGGACCGTAAAATGTACACCCGAGCAAGCAACCAAGTTAAATGGATGTGCAAGAAGGCAGTGCGAAGATTGGAGAAAGATATAGCATCTGGAGTCAAGGAAAATCCCAAATCCTTCTGGTCATATGTTAAGACTAAAACCACCGCTCGAGAAAGTATCGGCAGTCTTATTAAGTCGGATGGAACCACTACTGAAACAGACATAGAAAAAGCCCAAGTACTGCAAGACTTCTTTATAAGTGTGTACACCCGCGAAGATTTGCAGAATATGCCGACTCCTCCTGAAATTGACTTTGAATCAGCATTAACAAGCTTTGCTGTTGTACCATCAGACGTGTTCGAGTTGCTAAGGAATCTAAAACCAAATAAGTCTCAAGGACCTGATGGATTGCATCCACGTTTACTGCAAAGGTTGGCAGGCGTTCTTGATGTGCCACTTTCACTCTTGTTCAAATTGAGCTTAGAAAAGGGAAAATTACCCTTGGACTGGATATCAGCTAATGTAACGCCCATTTTCAAAAAAGGAAACAAGCAAGAAAGCAGAAACTATAGACCAGTGAGTATCACATGCGTTGTGTGCAAGATATTTGAGTGCATGGTGAGAAAGCACATCATCAAACACCTATCAACAAATGAGATGTTGTCTGCACACCAACATGGCTTCGTTGCTGGTCGTTCCTGTACCACTCACCTGTTGGAAGTACTCAACGACTGGACACATATCTTAGAAGAGGGAGGTAACATTGATGCAGTTTACATGGACTTTATGAAAGCTTTTGACTCAGTACCCCATTATCGATTGCTGCAGAAATTTGAAGCCTTTGGCATCCAGGTTGAGACACTGGGATGGATCAAAGCATTTTTAGTTGGAAGGAGACAGCGTGTAGTAGTGAAGGGTCAACCGTCGGAATGGTCATCAGTGCTGAGCGGAATTCCGCAAGGGAGTGTACTCGGGCCGCTGTTATTCCTGATCTACATAAACGATCTTCCTGATTTCATAGAGTCCAGAATTAAGCTTTTTGCAGACGACACAAAACTGTATGCCAGATGTGACACCAACGAAGATTCCCAGAAATTGCAGGATGATTTGATAAAGATGCAGGAATGGTCAGATACATGGCAGCTTAGATTTCACCCAGAGAAGTGTACTGTGTTGAAAATTGGCAGGTCCCCCTCAAGTTATGATTATCGCATGAAAAATGACAATGAATCTACAATCCTGAAAGAATCTAAAGTGGTGTGCTTGTCGATTCTAAGCTGACCTTCAAAGACCACATCTCCCATGTTATATCCAGGTCTAACAGGCTACTTGGGGGTGATACGAAGATCATTCGCAAACATGGACACGGACACTTTCAAACTCTTGTACATAGGCCTTGTAAGGTCTGTCTTGGAGTACGGACAAGCTGCATGGTCACCATACAGGATAGGTGAACAGAAGAGACTTGAAAGCGTCCAACGAAGAGCTACAAAGATGGTACCTAGTCTGAAGAATCTTCCATACGAAACACGTCTGAGATACCTGAAGCTACCGTCTCTTGCCCATCGCAGGAAGAGAGGAGATATGATTGACGTCTACAATTACCTCCATGGCCTGTACACCACTCAGACAAACCTACTACATTTTCACATCTCGACATCAGGAAATTCTTTTTCTCGAATAGAGTAGTAGACATATGGAATAGCCTATCTGAAGAAGTGGTTAATGCCCCATCTGTAAATGCCTTCAAAAACAAACTCGATAACTATTGGAAGAAATCACCTTAAGTATATGACTTTGAAAGTAAATAGAAGAATGCAGAACTATTCCGCCCTCCACACACACACCTCGACACGAAACCACAACTAACAGAAGTATTGATGCAAAGGAATTCAATCGATCGATGAACAGGCTCTGTCCTACCAACATCGATGGATTAAAGTAAAGTAAGTAAGTAAATTAAAGGTAATACAAAGTTTTGGGAAATTTTTATAAATTTCAAATAGCTTATACGGCCGTCCAATGGTAGCTGCGACCATGAAAATCTCAGAATATGCAGTTGTGATATATGATTTCCAAACAGGAATAGCACATTGGTCGATTTTAGTCAAGAAACATTGTTTTAAAGCTATTTAATATCTTGACCTTGAGAGGGAGCTATACAACTTAAAGACTTTATTATTTACAATTTAAACAATTTAGACTCGATTTCAACCGCGACAACGATCACTGAATATTATGAGGATCGCATTTGCTTCCAATTATGTTCATTTAAACCAAATTCATGACCCCATACCAAAACTTTGTAATACCTTTAAATCTATCTTCTTTTGTCCTAGTTTTTTTCAAAAATCATGGACTTAGTAGAAAAAGAAAAAGTCTCCATAACAATTATTGTTGTTTGACAAACTTTAATGTGGCCCGGGAAGAAGAAAAAAGCAAAGAATGGCAATTGATCTTTCCTTTGGGGGTGGAATATGTAAACAAAATAGACACAGAAATTTAGTAACAAGGTCCGAGTGTTAATACATTTGAGCCGGGATGAAATATGCCACTCTTATCATACCCTTAAATAAATCTCAATTTGCCCCCCCCTCCCTAAAATCTCGTCCGTTTCACAGTCGATCGCCGCGAAAAATTTCATGCATGTCAAGTGAAGTGTATAAAATACTATGGTTATTTCAACTTTTTGAACAATTCACTCATTTGCATGTTTATGGTAATTTATGCAAATAAGGTCATACAATTCTCTTCTTTTTTTTCTTTCTTTTTACCCATTTATCATATATTATTCATATTAAAGCATTCTATTGCACTTCATATATTCGTTAGACCATTGTTAATAATAATACGACAACAAAAATTGGAAGAGCTAGGTTATTTCTTATGTTATCTCTTGTTTTGACAATTCCTTATGTACACTGTTGGTCATAATGGTGGAATAATTATTTTTACTCAAATTTATGGAATGATTTTGACAATGATTTATTCCTAATAGATCTAGATAATAGTATACATTCTCAGATTTTATTGAATAATAATGTGTCAGTGTTTGTTTTGGGTGACTGCTAAATCATGTGTGTGCTACTATGCTAATCAACTAGGGGACCTACGTCCTTAAGTCTTAACTGACAGCTGCGTACAGTCATGATTCAGTGGCTAAGCAATTACCTTGTTACTGTGAGGCCCCAGGATCAAAACCGTCTCGATGTGCTATATTAGTGCCCTTTTATAAGGCATTAATCCTCATTACTGTCAGTTATGACTTAAGGACTTAAGGAAAAATGATATTTCAAATCACAAAAATGAGCAATTTTCGGGCTGACATGCAAAGACAGAAGGTCACGTGACTTTTTAACTATACGTCCAATTTTAAAAGAGTTTTGTTAAAAGATGCGTAAGACTCGAAAGAAAAAAGTCATGAAAGGAAAACTTAATATCTGCAGAGCGGGTAAAATAGGGTCAATATCGGCCATTCACTCCCATTTGCCCAGGTGCCTACTCATAATCAAGAGAAACAATGTTTTTCTCAGTACTGCACCAAAAATGAGGAACACCTTTTCCATCTTGTGTCTCTATTTTTACTTCTGTTGACTCTAATAAGAAATACCTCAAAGATTTTCTCTCCAATGTCTAGATATTTCTTTTATTAGGTGATACGTACATAGTTATACGTATCACCTTTTGATTTTGTAAAGATTTTTCTTTATTAGGTGATACGTACGTAGTTATAGGTATCACCTTTTTATTTCGTCAAGATCTTTATTATTATTTATTTATTTATTTATTCTTCCTCGAATTTGTTCGCAGGATATCTCAAGACTGGATATAATGCCATAATGATAGATCTTAGTCTAACTTAGAACTGTGTGACTTTCCAACGACTCAAAATTATTGTGATGTCATCAAGGCGCCACTTTGTGAATATCAACTCATTATCATATCTTCGTAACGGAAAGTCATTTATCATGATTTTCATCACGTGTTTATGGTGGGTGTAATTTTATATAGGTGGAACATGACGGGTAGAGCATTTCATGAAATAACATGAAATTATGAAAATGCATTCTTCATTATGTCAATAAGGGTCAAAGGTGTAACTGCTAATTGTACAGGGACAATGGCCATATTGTTTCAATCTATCTTCCATATAGATCCATAATGATCAATGCTACACAGTTGAAACTTGACATATGAATAGACCATAATGGGAGGAGCGTTTTATAAGATTTGTAATCTTGAGAATGCATTCTTCAATATGTAAAACATGAGGATACATATCACCAAATTCCTCTAAGTGACGAATTCAAGTCTAGTTAGGTGACACGTACCTACTGTAGTTATACTTAATAATAGCTAGTTTTTATATAACGCTTTCAGGACCGACGGCCCTCTCAAAGCGCTTTACAGATATATATATATATATATATGGGTATATATATATATATATACGTATCACCTTTTGATTTCGTCAAGAGTTTTCTTCATTGTTTATTAGGAGATACGTACGTAGTTATACTTATCACCTTTTGATTTTATAAAGATTTTTCTTTATTATTATTATTTATTATTTATTATTTATTTATTATTCTGCCATGAATTTGTTTGCAGGATATCTCAAGACAGGATAAAGCCATTGTCATAAAACTTCCCATGATGAAAGATTGGCTCGGTGTTAAAATGTCAGAGGTAAAAATGTCAGAGGTAATAATGTCAGAGGTAAGAGTGTCAGAGTAAAAAATATCAGAGGTAAAAATGTCAGAGGTAAAAATGTCAGAGGTAATAATGTCAGAGGTAAAAATGTCAGAGGTAATAATGTCAGAGGTATAAATATCAGAGGTAAAAATGTCAGAGGTGAAAATGTCAGAGGTGAAAATATCAAAACGAAAGCATGTTACAGGTTGAATATTGTTTATGGTTGTATTAGGCTTATCGAAATAGAATAACGAAGGATTCCTGCAGTCATTATTTCAGCGCTGCTCTATTTTTTTCTTTCTTTAACTTTTATTCACCTTTCGGCCCCAAATTATTTGTTTGTTTGTATGTATGTTGTTGTCTTGATTGGTGTATTGTATAATTTGTATTAACGAATATATTTCATATTTTTTATTATAAAAAAGGGTCAACCTTTATATAAGGATTATGTTTCCTTTCAGTTTATGTTATGTCCTTGTCAAATATGTTGTCAAATATGATAAGGCACGTGAATATGAATCAAACAAATATGCCCCGTTAGTTACCGACATACAGGCTAATTAATATTCTGTTGTGTATCTTCCTTTGGAAATCGGCTCTAGAAGTCATATTTGCCAGACAATGTGACGAGGCTAAATCAGCTGTTGAAAGAAATTGTAAAATCTGTCAATTTGAAACAAGTTCGACAGAATCTATCTAAACTATCCATTGTTTCTTCGTTTGTCATCTACTACTCAAAGAATGCCAATACATGAGAAACCAAATTTCCTCTTCCCATTCCAAGTATGTAAGGGATTAATTACTCACACACACAAATTGGTTAATACACCTTGTATATTGCTCGCCTCTTTTCATCGCCTGGCACTGACAGAATCCTCTTTGTATTTAACATTAACTCATTACAAATGACATGCACTCTTATAATACTCATTATGTATGCTTCCTATTTACTAAGTTGATATATCAAATGAATTTTCAATATTTAGCTCCTCTTATTTCATCTATAGCTAGGAATACCCATAACTACTCAGTCTTCACTTTGTTGTAAAATTAGTTAATTGTTTGTGTTGTTGTACTTATATAGCATAATTATGTACTTTTAATGCCCGGCATTTTCCAGTCAAATGCAACTGTCCTGGGCTATTGTATATTCTCCTTTGTTGTGCAAATTTGAACAATAAAGTGATGTTTAACAACAAACAATAATAATGTTATATAGCTGATTGTTATATGAAATGTTGTCTTCTTAAATGAATTGAATTTTTCATTTCATTTCATTTATTTTCCACATTAAAAACCAGAAAAATATACAAGGTAAAAGATTACATTATACACATTTGACACATAGAGCAAAAGAAAACAGATACATAAGCATAAAAGAACAATGAAAATCTACATCAGTTAACAAAAACATCAACACATCAAAACATCAACATCAAAACATCAACAGTGAAATACTGACATTAATTCGAGATAGAAATAAAGCCAAACAGAAGGCAAAACGGTCTAAAGTAGACGCTGATTGGTCAAGTTATAAGCAATTACGTAATAAAGTTACTTCTTTTGTGAGAAAGGCTAAGCGAAAATACATTATGGACAGTATTATTGAGAACGTCGGGAATTCCGCAATGATGTGGAAAGTTCTGAGAGAATTGATACCAAGTAGTAAAAAAGTTACAACAATACAGAAAATTAATCTTTGTGGGGTAGAATACATTGGAAACAGCTCCATTGCTAATATAATGAATGAGTATTTTTCCTCACTGGCAACAAACCGTAAAAAAACCGTTAAATTTAAAGATAATCCAGGACAGTTTATTTGTAAAGTAAACACTTCCTTCAATTTTGTTCCAGTTACCAGTGAAGATGTTAAAAAATGTATTAAAGAAACTCCTCGTAATAAGGCTACTGGTCTTGATACTATACCATCGAGTATTTTGAAGGATTCGTCGCTTACTATTGTTGAATCTCTGGCTCATATAATTAACTTATCCTTACGTGAAGGCATTGTACCAAATGAATGGAAGTGCGCCAGAATAACGCCTCTTTTTAAAGGAGGCGATTGCACCAACCCGTCGAATTATAGACCTATATCTGTGTTGCCAGTACTTTCTAAAATTTTGGAAAAGCTTGTTTTTCGGCAAACTTATAAATATTTGAATGATAACGACATATTGGTACAGAATCAGTTTGGTTTTCGACCACGCTTTTCAACAGAGTTAGCTTTATTGAATCTAACAGAAAACGTGAATACAGCGATAGATACAGGTCATGTCATTGGATTGGTAACGTTGGATCTTGAAAAAGCTTTTGACATGGTGTCACATGATATTCTTTTACAAAAAATGAAGATATATGGTTTCAGCAATGAATCTTTACGTTGGTTTCGAGATTATTTTTCTTTGAGAAAACACATTACTATTATTAACGGTAACGGGTCAAAAGCAAACCAAGTATTTTGTGGCGTCCCACAGGGAAGTATATTGGGGCCACTGTTATTCATATTATACATGAATGATTTACCGCTTGTTGTCAAGCATTGCACTGTATCAATGTTTGCTGACGACACATGTTTATACTACGCATCTAGAGATCCAAATAGTCTTCAGTGTATAATCAATGAAGATTTAGGTGTTATTCATGATTGGTTATTGCATAATCAACTTATGCTAAATGCAATGAAATGTAAGTTTATGGTCATAGGAACAAAATGTAAACGTAAAGATTTTGAGAACATTAATGTCTGTATTGACAATTGTCCCCTAGAGAGAGTCGATCAATGTAAATATCTCGGTGTTATACTTGATACAGATTTTTCATGGACACCACAAATTGAAAGGGCGAAATCAACAATACTACGGAACTTTTTTGTCTTACGAAGAGCTAGACCATTTATTGATCAACGGACTGCTCTGCTATTATATAATACGATGATCCGATCTCGTTTTGATTATTGTAGTACGATTTGGATGAAACCCGAATCTGGGCACCTAAAGAAGCTTCAGATATTACAAAACAGAGCATTAAGAATAGTACTTTGGGTGGATTCTCGCTTCAGCAGACATGAACTTTACAATAGATTAAAACTTGATTGTCTCAATGTTAAAGTTAAGAAGGACCTGGTTATTCTGATGTACAGAATACTTAACAATGAAGTACCAGATATTCTCTCTACTAAAGTCATTTTGAAAGAAAGTAATTATAACCAAAGAAACAGGGAATGTACTATTAAGATACCTAAACCAAACACTAATTTTCTAAGAAACAGTACTCTTTATATCGCCTCTCGGCTATTCAATCACCTACCCCAGTGCATCAGAAAAGAAACCCGGCTTTCAAACTTTATAAAGGCGATCGATGGTGTTTTCCCCCCTACGTTCTAATTGTTATTGTCTATCTTTGTCTATGTCTCTCTCCCCCTCTCTCTTTCTCTTTCCCCCTCTCCCTCGCTCTCTCGATCGTTCACTCAATCTACACATGATGATTTGTTTTGTGATAAGGAGCTTGTGACTTCACTAAATTGTATTTCTCCTCAAATTTCTGATTGTTATTAAGAGTTTTTTACACATTTGTATTTTTGTTATTAAGAATTTATTTATTTATTTATTTAGACATTTAGACATTTGTATTCTTGTTGTTATTTCCACATGTGTATTCTTGTTATTTTAATTTGTATTATGAATTATATTTGTTTTGTTTATGTATATTGTGTGAATGTTTTTAACGGACTTGCTGAAAAACAGCCTTTTGGCTTATAGCAGGTGTTTTTAACCGTGGATAAATAAATAAAACAAACAAACAAACAAACATTAAAACATAAAAAGGTGAGTAATGTAGATGGGGCTAGAAAAAGCGAAGCTTGTCGAGTCTAGCCCCGGTAGCAATGAAGGGGAAGTCCACCCTGAGAATGTGTGTGCCCAAGTAAAGGCGGAGTAAACCCATCCTCAGGGTGGACTCTCCCTTCAAATGTCTGGGTTTATAATTATAATTGAAATTGTGACTTTTTGCTGGATTATTGCCGATGTCTATGGTTTAGTTTCCTTTAAGTGGTTGATTTGATATTCTTAGGATGACCATAATGCCTCGCTAACGTACATGTAATCTGCACATAATCATCTTTCAATGTCACACGAGGCACAAGCATTCTAAGTTCCCCTTGTGCATAACTTACATTTCATCAACACGTTCGGTAGCTTACAATGGAGACTAATTGAAAAAAGGAACTACTAATATTGAAGGTACTATGTCCCATTTGCAGGCCAAAAAATGAAAAGGTTAAATTCCAATGACATTTGAAAGATAATACTAATTTAGAATTCCTCTAAAAAAAGTGGGGCTTGAAAATGTCTTCAAGTGAGAAAATAACGACTATTAGTTGTCAAATCGACTAAGAAGCTATGGAGCCAATAAGTAATAGTCTTGATTTTCAGACCATTGTACTGAATGTTCATTCGTTTTATGCTGCGCAATGATTCAATCAGTTTAATTTGGGCCATCACAAGAAGTGGGTTATTGATGTAGACAAATGCTCATGTACCCTTTACAGCTCAATTTATGTATGTTATTACCAAAGAAGAAAAAAGCCTATCAGTCACTCAATAGTGTCTGACAGTGAAGTCTAGCGAGCAAACGGGTTTCCTTCCATAATTTGAATATTAGGACACTGCTAACGTTTAAATTTCACAGATAGGACATACATGACATATTCATAATTCCTACAAAGTTCTACATAATTTGAGGTTGGCTGCAAAAGGGACATAGTACCTTTAAGTACTGCAGTCGATCAACTAGTTTCCATGTTCCCCATAGCGGAATGCGAAAGTCCTTGGGAGAGGTTGATTGCGCGGGAGAGTCCAATTGTATATTGTGTTAATTCCAGTACGGACAAACAAGGAAAGTCAAGTATAATGATGTCTAATATTGTAGTATGTATATTCGATATTTTCTGGTAAGAATTGTGACCTTATATTTATTTAAATAGAGTTTGCATTATTCTTACTTCAGTTGGAATAGAAAAACTGTTTTTGTTTAAGTTGCCCCCTCGATATGATTTATTTGCTGTGAGAGGTCAAACTCTGAAATTGACAAATTCTTGAGCAACATATCAACAACATAGTTTTACTGTCATGAGACTCTTTGTAAACATGACAATATTGTTTGAAGGATATTTGGTGCAGGATTTATAAAAGGTGTGTTGGCATACACTGTATACGACAGCTTCCAGCAGGTCCATATTCACACAAGTCTACACATTAAACAACATGCATTATGAATTTGGCAGGAAAAACAACGGTTGAATTTGAGGGACTTAAAGGTATAGTCCATTTTTGGAAACGCCCCCCTCTCAAAAATGAAATGGAAGCTCTTATTACCAATCATGTGAAAGAATATGTTTTGACTAATACGTGATGATACAAATTTTGCCGGAAACCACCTAATAATTGATATATTTGGTAAATTATTATATCTATCCGGACCGGATAGATATCGCGCACGTGTCGCGTAGTCCCATATACATCTTTCTGTGTACAGTGCTTGTAGCTATACCATGACTGGGCCAAATTTCTTATCATTTGGATGATGCCAGAACCTTGCAGTACACATCAATACTTACAGTATATGCTAGATGATCAATCTTTTCTGATCGATTCCACAACGTTTCTTTCACAATGCAATCGCATGACCGGAACTGGTCTCTATCTTTCTTCATCACAAACATGATGTTATATAAAGTTACACTGAGTTATGTTTAACCCAGCAAATACAATAATTTCTGCCTTTTGAAACGTACTGCATTAAAGTCAAAAGCACATGACAGAATACCTGGCTAGATATATCTCAATATTTACTACATGTACACTGTAGGCGGCTTGCAACGAACAGTCACGTATCACGTATCACGTGTCATATTCACGTTTTGCGCTGTTTCGTAAAATAGGTGACACAAATTTACGAAGTGTAGGGCCTACCATTCGTTGTTTTCCACGCCGGTAAAACACGAATGATCACGTCTACCAAAACGTAACGTGGGTGTTTAATCAATATTTTTAAAATTGCAAGCGATAGACTAGTCATGACGTCACCGTAATATGTATGATTTGTGTATGTACGTACGTACGGTACGTATCGCCTGCGCCTAGCTAGTTGACAACGCGTCGCGACGATATCGACGAGGACGAGGCCGGCACGGTTCGACGACGTGGCGATCGAGGCTAGCCAGCGCTCAGCGAGCTGCAGATTATCGATGATACAAAGTGATAATGTAAGTATACTTTGGGATGATTATAAGTATAACTTTTCAGCTGTTGTGATTTCAGCTAGTATAGACTCTGTAATGACATGTGACACAGCTTTGCCACTGCAGTGGAATTTTGGCATGCATTTTTGCATGCATGCATTGGCCTAGCTACTGGCCTAGCCTGGCCGAGCTTCCTGATTATGAGTCGGGTGAGAGTACGACTGGTGATGGCCTGGCCTAGTGTTTTATAAAGATGCATGTTCGTAAAGTTATGGCATGACTTTTTGAACGACTGGAAGTGGAATACGGCAAGCCAAATGGGTGTCTCATTCATTTTTAATCGCATTATTTAATCATTAATGATTAGCTAAAGTTGAAACATGCAGAATGATGATGATTACGAACATGCATCTTTATGATGCACGTCGATCATTGCACCGTACACGATACTTTATTTTATATTTTTACATTTTATTGTACATATATATTTTTTACATTTTATTTAAGTACAAGAAGTAATGGTAGTAGTATTTGTTTCATCCATTTACTGAATTAGTCGAGGGGGGAATTTCTGTGTCTTTTCCTTAATGTTTTCTTGTCATAACAGTCTTTGCTGGGATGAACATGAGGATGAGTCTGATGACTGAATTTGTGAAATTTCTGTGCGATCTGTATAACTGATTCCCTGTTCTATCTCATTGAATCTTAATAATGCTATGTACTTACTTCCTCCAAACCAAATAATAATTAAAACAACGACCAAAAGAAAAGCAAACCTGACCACCAAATATAAGTTTCAAATTTAATTTCCACATTGTATTATCCTCAGGACATGTACAAAGTACAATACACAGTAATTTATAAACATTTACATTATGATATAGAAGAAGGGAATACGACAGACTAGCCCAGTAGCTTACGTCTCAACATTTTGTGTGATAAAGTGCTGAGATATCATGACGGCACTGATTTTTACCCTGACATTTTGTTTGTACCTCTGACATTTTTGTTGTACCAATATTCAACATGTAAAATGCTTTTGTTTTAATATTTTCACCTCTGACTTTTTTACCTCTGACATTAATACCTCTGACATTTTTACCTCCGACATTTTTACCTCTGACATAATTACTTCTGGCAGATAGATCCTAGTCAAACTTAGAACTATGTGACTTTTCATTAACTTAAGATCATTGTGACGTCATCCAGGCGCCATTTTGTGAAAATCATCTCATGATCATTTCTTCATAACGGAAAGTAATTTCTCATTCATATTTATCTTGATCAAGGTTCATTTCCATCCGGTCAATTTCAAGTCAATAAACGCGCAGACGTACGATGCGTGCGCAAAATTTCTAAATGCTCCAAATTGTCTCAAATTCATTTTGCATACGTTTTAGACCATTTTGAGCATTTTTCAAAAAATCGCGCACATTCGCCTGCGTTTTTGTTCGTCATGGCCGTACGCAACATAGAATCGCCATTCTTTTTTCTATCATGATATTTATCATACTTTTCGGAACAATTCGATACCATGTGTATCTCTTTTTGAATATTAATAATGAAATGAGCGTCCGTTCAAGATAAATGTGTGTGCGCGCGAGCTCTTGTAATACATAGCATACATGGGCAAATACATCCCTATAAAAAGTCCATTATAGCTCTTTGGGATGCTTGGGGACCGCCAATATTTTTCTTCATATTTGGATAAAGTATGATTCGGAAATATGATTTCATGTCTCATTTGTCCTTTAAATACATCTTGACGTCATCATAATGGCCTTGGAACTCAAAATACGAATTTGCATATGATGACGTCAGCATATTTATGGAAAATTGATTGTATCTTTGTAAATATTGATTGATTCTCTTCTCAATTTCAAAATGTTGTAGCTGAGGCAATCTCCCACAAGATCAGTACACATCATTTTTCATTTTGATGACGTCATCATAGTTTAAATTTCATTATAAGGCGACATGTCAAAATGCGTTCTTCATTATGTAAATTAGAATACGTATCACCTAATTTGTCAAGTGACAAATTTGAGTCTAGTTGATTATAAAACTGTACTTTTAGTTCTTGTGTTTATTGATTCATCAAATTAACTATGCATCATAAAACCTCAAAAGTATAGAAAATCTCTCAATCACCTCTGCCTACAATGTTGGCTTAGAGCCTACGATATTTAAAAAAAATCAAGGTATTGAAGTCATTCACTTGTGACATTCTTTCACTGATGACAGATGTTTTTAATTATTAAGGTTAGTTTGAACTCTACCTCCTTGATTTTACCCACCTCCGTTCTCCACAGCTTGGTAGGATGCAGAAAAACCCTGCCTAGTAACACTGACATCAGTTTTGAAGACGAGGAACAAGCTGCTGCCAGAGCTCATCAAGCTACAAGGAATGGTGCTACCACAGAAAACCCCTAGCACAGGATCGCTCGTGCTCGTTCCATCATATACCTGCAAAGATACAACCAAGAACTTGATTTATAAAATAATGTAATGCTTCCTGGGAGAAATTTCAATTATTTAAACATATTTGTGGCTTACACACAGTAAATAAGATCGATTGATCGATCTGTAATTGAAAAACAAGTCAGAAAAAAAATAAAGATCGATCAATCGATCTTATTTACTGGGTGTAAGCCACAAATATCTTTAAATAACTTGATTTATACGCTGTAGACAAGCTTGTAAGGAACTATCTATTTACCAGTACCAGGAACTAAAATTATACAAGGAAGTTGCGTATCCAGATCTTGCCGTATTAAAGGAGGGGTAAACATTTGAACTTACTGTCAGCCAAAGTGTTTTTATGTTTTTTTCTGAATATGTTGGAATTTTTAAAAACATTTTTTTTCTTAAATGTAGGCTAATGCGAGAATATCTCTAATGCACGGACATTCGGGAGAAACGAAGAACTTAATACATTTTGGGGGAAAGACCCAGATTCTTGTAAGTCTCTGTCGCTATTTAACAAATTCAGGTATTTTAACAAAAGCTCTATAACCAAATCCATGCAGTGCATACTCATCTTTGCGCAATGTTTCGTACTAATTTGAGTTTGTTATGGCGGTCACAATACTCATCATTATATAAATTATGAACAAGGAAACTACCCGCTTTTACTACAAAAGGTTTTGAATATCTGTTTTATTCCCAAACAACACATCAACAAAACAAAACAAACAAATGAACAAAAAACTGAGAAGGAAGTTGTGAAAGCCGACTTTTAGAAGAAAAAAAATATTGAGTATAAAGAGAGAAACTCAAGAGAAAAATTACCGTGAGCGAATCGTAGCGACAGTTACTGGCGCTCTCGAGATCGAAAACTTCAAAGGACAGGGATATTACTTTCTGTACATCCGTGGTCGAAACAAGGTATTCGCAGTTCATATTGTTAGCGTAGCTACCTGGGTAAGATGGACTGGTGATCGTTCCCGACGGTGAGTCGAATTGCCCACCACAGCCTGTGTGGAGTGTAATAATAACAATTATTATGATGATGATGAAGATGATGAAGACAATAATAATAATGACGATAATAGTAATAATAATGATGATAATAACTAGACTTTCATTCGTCGTTGAGCGAATTACGTGATCCGTTACGTACTTTTAAGTCGTTCCTTTCTTTTGACAATCAAATGTGACTATTATATAAAAAGAGCCTGCCTTAAAGGAAGGCTTTTCTGAGAAGTTCCATGCTGATACATGGCAGCGAGATGCAAGTCGAAAGTCCGCACTGCAACGCTGCATTGCTTTTCTGAGACGGTCCATATGCTGAGACATGGCTGCGAAGTGCAAGTCCAAAGTCCGCACTACAACGCTGCAGTGCAGCAAAGCTTTTCTGAGACGGCTCATGTTGAGACATGGCTGCGATTGAGGCGCGATTCCAAACACCACGATAACGTAAACAAAATGCAATGCATGCAGCACATGAATTCAAACAGGCAGCGCACATGCACACATATAATATATACATGAACTCTACGAATGCGCATGCGCAATACATGATCATGCAATAAGCGAGATCTATACTGCGCATGCGCCAAATTCGGGAACGAACATTTCCAAAGGTCAATTGAACATAAAGAGAGCTGAAAGAGCAAATGTGATTTTGTTTGTGTGCTGGCCTTTCCATCGTGAATGTACACATCAGTCACCGACAATTATTTCTGAACATTAATCTGTTCTTTATAGTAAACTTTACTTGAAATCTGATCATCGTTAAGTATTATCGGCATTATCGTGATCCAAGTCCCCAGTTTCATGTCAACATTATCTTCAATTACAAAGTTATTAAAGATTTACATTTTTCAAGGTAATTTTCACTTGGTACAATATTGGACACGTGATTACATAATGAAGATGACGTCACATCGAGTTTGCGTCCACTTACCGAATGTAGGGCAACTCATGCACCAACTAAACGGTTTTTGTTAGAAGTCTTTACGATAATCTGTTGTTGAGATATGATGGTCGAAAGACATGCACGAAAAACAACAAAATGGCGCTTGGAAGGTCACGTGACCACTTTTTCGAAAAATCTTGACGTTATGTTCTAGACATTGTCTTGGCACATCATGTTATTTCAATTCATTGATTTAGCTCTTTCCATTATTGAGTATTTCCCGAACAAATTTTCATGAGAGAATAAAAATAAATAAATAATATTAAAGAAGATAGAACAAACTTCACGAAATAAAGAGGTGATCAGTTGGATCGCTACGCAAGGAATCACCTATAAAAATAATTAGGTGATACGTACAGGTACGTGGTTATACGTATCACTTTTTGATATCGTCAAGATTTGTCTTTATTATTAGGTGATACGTACGTAGTATTAGTTACGTATCACCTATTGATTTTTATTTACATTCACAGTAACAAAAGAATCAGAATTCGTTTTTTGCGGTTAGTTTAATAGAGGATGTTTTCTTGTTACGCTGAATATCAACATCATGACAATATCAACAATTGAAATACAAACTTTCCCAACTGAAGATAGAAGTATGAACCGTCGTCATACTTTTACTTTATATGTTACACTGCTACAATCCACCTCTGGGAAGGACCCGGGTATTACTTTCACATTTCGTCGCTGTTTTCACGAAGTGACGGTAGTGAAAAAAAATTGCATTCACTTTGCGTTACGATTTTCCTCACTACCGTCACTTCGTGAAAACAAGGACGATTTGTCGATCAATTTATACAAGTATCTGCATAATACTCTGGAGCATGGGGCTACTATGTCCAACTCAAAGTACTCTCTGCATCGAGGCCACCAACAGACGAGAATTTTGTTCACCCTCCCCCCCCCCCCCCCCCGGACCATAAAAAGGCGACACTTTTCCCTGCATCGAACAGGCGAACAGATGCCTTTAGAAGCGGGTACATTTTAAAACAAATGACAGGACAGAATGCCTGTATCATCGGGGCCCCACCGGCAACAAATTTGTAAGCACCCTATTGGTGCCCTGCAAGATACAATGGCCAATTCAGATAGTGCAAATCATATTCTCAAAACACAACCTTCCCATGAGGTATTCTACAGCAGTGTGTCATATAATACCTTCAAATGTATATACACTGTATTTATACATGTATACAACACATATGCAAAGAGGCAAAATTGACAATTTTCCGCCACACGGGCACCGCCCACCGCCACTGAGCATACATGTAAACATTGTTATTACGTACATTACGTATTCAATTCAAGACTTCATTCCAGACTCAGCTGCATGAAGCAGGGGTCCATATAACATATTTACATGATATAAACAGTGAACAAAAATAAGAGGGGACCCCATATAAATATAAAGGAAACAAAACTAAACTACTTTAATCAACCTCTGCCGACTGTGACAAAAAGCTACAGAACCAGAAATTCCACAAGTCTGAGGTGAACCTTGTACTGCTTTGCAATGGGTTAACAAACATTTCAACAATCATATTTTCTGAAGTGTCAATTCTCTGAATAAACTTGAAAATTAGATTTTCTTACAACAGCTTGACATGCAGGTATATATTCACATCTGCAAAAATTTAACTTGCACTAGAGTGCCTGGGTATTCGTAAGAGCATCATCACAGCATCATTATATGCCACCATGAGCTTCTTTATACTGCTCTTTTGATACCTACTCCGAAGATGTTAAGATGTTGAAGATATAATGGTGTACAATAAGCTCGAAATGATTCAACCTTAAAGGTAATACAAAGTTTTGGTAAATTTTGAAAATTGGATGGATAGTGATTCTTTACATTTTTGATATATTTAGATGCCCCTGTGGGTGTATTATAAGCACTAGAAAATTTAGCTTCTAAAACACTTTTGATTTCGAGAAAAATTGAATATAACAATTTACCGGTGCTCCCGGTAAATTTTGATAATTTCAAATAGCGCCTACCGCCGTACAATGGTAGCTACGACCATGAAAATCTCAGAATATGTAGTTGTGATATATAATTTCCAAACGGGAACTGCTAATCGGTCGATTTTAGTCAAGAAACATTGTTTTATAGCTTAATTAATATTCTGACCTTGAGAGGGAGCTATACAACATAAAGAGTGTATTATTTACAATTTCATAACTTTAGACTCGATTTCAACCGCGATAACGATCACTGAATACTGTAGGGTCGCATATGCTTCCAATATGTTCATTTGAACCAAATTCATGACCCCATACCAAAACTTCGTATTACCTTTAACTTTACGAGAGCACACGCAGGTTGTATGAAACTTTCTGCACATTGTGTTACCCTGTGCATAAAAATAACGACACTGTCTATAAATATCTCTACCATCGCACAGGTCCTCAGTAAAATAATGACCTAGGTACTAAAAGCCTCTTTAAAAACATCAAGTTTAGCATAACACAAATACAAATCTGGAAATATCAACTTACAATATTTGTTACAATTCACAATCATAACGTGACTCTTTTTCGCATTATATTTAAGATCATTGTCTATAACAAAATGAGAAGAAACATAATAGCAAGCTCTGTGAACCTGCAGTTGATGAACTAAAAATAACAATATTATCAGCATACATTAAATGATCAACTTTGGTACTACCAACGAAACAGCCAGTACCACAGTTATTCAATTTTACAGATAAATCATCCATATACAAATTTAAATACGTATGGAGACAATATACCTCCTAGCCGAACACCATTACTAACATCTCACCATCATAGTCTGGTGACCATACCAATGTATCAATAATATTATAATCAAATAAGGAGGAATGCCCCTGTTACTCATTTTCTTGAATAACCATCCATGATTCACTTTTTCAAACTATGCTTTGAAGGCATCAAGAAAACACAAAAATATAGAGGAGTTTCTTCTAAGATAACTAGCAATTATCTCTTTTAGAGCAAAAATACACATATCAGTTCCATGCTTCGCTTTAAAGCCAAACTGATTATAATTCATAGAAATCTATAGTTCAAATTGTAGACAATAATGATTTCTCCAATACTTTAAAAATAACACTGGCCAATGCAATTGGTCTATAATTGTCCTTTCCAGCAATGCGACCAGCTTTGTCCTTTAAATACTGAAACCAAGATGACAAATATCTGGCAAACTACCATGAATTAAAAAAACAAAAAAAACAAAATAAAACATTCAGCAAGTAGAGACAACACTTTTAAACTTGCATACTTCAAGTGCTCTGCAGTTATAGTATCTATACCACATGACATAGACCCCGTTTACAGTTAGAAAAGGGCCAGGGCCGGGCCTACTCGGCCCCGCAATTTTGTGCGTTTACAGTGCTAGGCCAGGCCGCGGCCTAAATTGTAACCTTTCAATATTTTGTCAGAGTGGCGCTCTGCATGTAAACAAACGATTATATGGGGGGCCCGCCGGGGGGTCACAGTGCAGATCCGGTCGCGCGCGATTTGCAGTGAATCTTTTCCCCAATTTCCTATACACGGCGAACTTTCACTTCCGGGGTAACAGTTGGGCCGCGGCCTGGCCCTGCGTGCGTTTACAGTGAGAAAAGGCCAGGCCTCCAGAGCAGGGCCAAATGCGCGGCCAGTTTGGCCTCGCATTTGGCCTTTTGCGCGTTTACAGTGCTAGGCCTGGTCCGGCAGCGATTATTTTTTTCCGTACCACTGACGCGTCACATCGGCCAATTCTATTCCGCAGAGCGACTTGGTCAAAGACCACTCTCGAAAATCCCTCTCACTGTACTCTAGCTGTCTGTGTGTGAGGAAGGGGTACACTGTACTGTGTTTTATGTGCTTTGTGTTGGTGTCATGTGACCCTGTCATCTGACTGTGTAAATGTGGTTGCCCCTTGATAGCAGACGACGTTGCAAATGTTTATTTACAGACTTAAATACTGTTTACTGTTTATGTGCAGGTTTGATCACTTTGTTGTGGACTACTCAGAGGTCCGATTGTAGCGATCTATATATCAAATTAAAGCTCTTAGTGACACTAGTACAATATTGCAGGTGAAAACCTATAGCTTTGGCTTCCTTTACTATAGGCATGGACCTAATACATGCTGTAGGTCTATTTGGTCTGCTTGACAAGGTTCGTCTCTACTAGCTGTAATTTGAAAAATTTAAACGAAAGCACTAATTACATCTGGTTAAAAGCGGGATTTTGATAAACATGAGCTTTCAACACATCAGCAAGAGTATGCATTATGTTTCAACAAACATGAGGGTGAATTATGTTAGTCATATATTATTATTTCATATGGGAATCAGTGGTTCTCACAATCATTTCCGGCAACTTGTAAATTCTCATAGAAATCACGATAATGTTTTTAAAATTATATTTCATCCTTTGTTTTGTATGATTTGTTCTTCTTTGTAATTTTTGTTTGTATGCACTTTGTTTTACCGAATAAATTGATAATAATAATAATAGTTCTAGTCAAAGTTAAAAGGTATAGGCATTGGCAGAGAAATTTGAAATATTTATTTGACAACTGAAGACCTTTTTTCAAAACGGGAACTGTTTATTGGGACGCTTTGTCTTTATCCAGTTTTGTTTCTTTATTTTTAATATACGTACTCAACAAAATATAAAGTGAAACTAATTCTAGTTTTAATTTGGAAATGTGTTATGCAATGTATATGCAAATGCAATTAGATAATACCCTTAAAGGTACTATGTCCCATTTGCAGGCCAAAAAACGCAAAGGTTAAATTCCAACAGCATTTGAAAGTAAATACTAAATAGGAAATTCCCTTTAAAAAAGGGGGGGGGGGGGCTTGAAAATGTCTTTAAGTGGGAAAATAACGACTATATGTCGTCGAATCGACTTAAGAGCTATAAAGCCAGTAAGTAATAGTCTGATTTTCAGACTATTGTACCGAATATGGCTGCGCAAAGATTCAATCAGTTTAATTTTGGCCATTTCAAGAAGTGGGTTATTGATGTAGATAAATGCTCATGTACCCTTTACAGCTCATTTTATGTATGTTATTACCAAAGAAGAAAAAAGCCTATCAGTCACTCAATAGTGTCTGACAGTGAAGTCTAGCAAGTAAACGGGTTTCCTTGCATGATTTGAATATTACGACACTGCTAACGTTTACATTTCACAGATAGGACATACATGACATACTTATAATTCCTGCAAAGTTCTACAGAATTTAATGTTGGCTGCAAAAGGGACATAGTATCTTTAAGACAGGAATTTGTTATACATATTTGTTGTTTATTTTATTATTGGTGTGTTCTATCTCTTTTGAAGATTATACAGATTAAAGTTGTGCATAATTTGTGAACTTTTATTTCAAAAAATATTTGTTTACTTATATTTTACATCTACTTGTATACTAACTAGCGTTTTTTTAATGCATTTATTTTAGATTTGGGTTTAATTACCGATGAAAATCTAAATGGAAATGAACATACGTCACATCACTACTTCTATTTATAGGAATGTTGGTTTATTATAATAAATGAAGACATTAATCCCATGTTTTACGCTTGTTATGCTTTATAATTCATTGAAATAACCGTATATAACATATTGCAATTTAGTATGGGCCTCAGCGCCAAAACTAAAATCAACTCTATTTATTTATCGCAAAAGAAAGCCCTTCGTATTCTAATAGTATTCGACATAATTTCGCTACAAAATTTACTGATCATGTTTAAGTATTTAAATAATATGCTCCCTCTTTCATTTAAAAACTGTTACACTATATATGAATAAGGCCATTCACTCTTACCCTACCCATAATTCCTCAATTTTTTATCTAGTAAACCCGAAATTACTTATTGCCCATAGATCCATAAGACACCATGGTCATGACCTATGGAACTCTCTCCCACAATCTATTAAATCATGTTGCTCCCTGTACTTATTTAAGGCCAAAGTTTAAACGATGTTATTATCAGAATATTCAAGGTAACATTTCTGTGTAAACTATTTAGTCTTTATCATATTGTCATCTCCTCTTTTAGTCGAGTAATTATCATCATCGTCATCATCATCATCAAAATATGTATTTTCAATTACCTATCCGTTTCTACCTAATAAATGTGTGAATCTGTTTCATGAGTTTTGTCTGGGGCTGTTGTATTATCAAGCAATCTGCTTACAATGACAGTCCTTCTTCCGCAAATAATTGTATAATGTATGAGGAAATTTAGTATTTATGACAGTTTATCATTTCGTTTTTGAAAATAACAATTTATATAATATATGTATTTGCTTATTTATGATTCATTGTCAGAAAAATACTTACTGTACTTTGTGTTATTATTGTTATCGAAAAACTGTGTACTTACATGAATGCAGAAGAAAATCAAATCAAATCAAATCAAATCGAATTCCTTGCATGGCATCACCTCTTATTTTAGATACAGTGATAGAAGGAAAAAACTGATGGACGATTAAGTCTTAACTGAACTGACAATTGATGATGGAGTGTATTAAATAAAGCTCTGGAAGGAAAACCTTCTTGAGAGAAATGATCCAAATCTGAAGGATTTTAAATAATTAAATGAGAAAAAGAAGATTTTAATAATTATAAAATTGGATGACGAAAGTGTCATCGATCGCGTTCTTAAGTTTGAAATATCATTGATGGTGAAAGGAGAGTGTTGAAGAATAACATTGAAGTTAATTGGAATTTTGTGGATTTTCTGCTTGAATCTGTTGTAATTGTCTAGGATTGCGAGCCAAAATTTTGGTTCGCACAAAGAACACCACTGTTAATGTACAATTGTTTCACAACAGTGCACCCCTTCCTCACACACAGACAGAGAACGAGAGCGAATTCATAAAGCGTTGGTCACATCCCACCGTACATGTTTTTAGTCCGTACGGTTTTTGGGGAGGCCACGGCCGCCACGTTTTTCTGAAAAGGTAGGGAGGGAGTGGCAAAGGCAGGGAGGGAGTACCGCAGTGGCGGATCTAGGGTGGGGGGGGGGGGGGGGGGTTGGGGGGGTTGCAACCCCCCCCCAAAAAAAAAAAAATCCGGGGACCATTTTTTTAAATCTTATCGCAAGAAAACGCCATTTTCACACACAGATTTTCAAAAATTTTCCCTACTGTGGGAGGGGGGACACCCCCTCCCACACCCTCCCCCCTCGCTCGCTCCGCTCGCTTGGACTCGGTCGCTACGCTCCCTCGCATACCACCCAACCCCCCCTTTATAAAAAGCTGGATCCGCCCCTGTACCGGCAACGCGCGTCACACGCACTGTGTAAGTACGTGGCCCGCACGCCACGCCTGGTCGTGAACGGTTGCGTGCATCGTACGTTGCGCACGTGGTAAGTGCGTTGTACGTGCTTACAACGTGCTTACAACGTGCGGTCTCCGTGCGGTTGCCACGTTATCGTACGGAGGCCGTACTTACAAGTGCTGCTCACGTACGGTGTCCTTACTCACTCTCAATGTAAGTGCGTGCACGTGCGATGAACTCGGTGTTTATATAGGACGACAGGGACAACATTCCGATGTTCTCCAGAAGTCCCAGCTGTTGCTGCCTCAATATGCCGCCCATTCCACCGAAGAGACTATATACTGCATAAATCAGTGCGAACAACGTGCGTTGTAACTGGGGAAGTGGCGAGTGAGCACGGACCACGCACTTATCACGTGCGCCTTTAAAAGACGCACGGAGTCAGTGCGTTGTGCGCTCGTTGGCAGTACCGGGCACGCACGTCACACGCACTGGGGTGAATCGGTAGCCCGAACGCAGCCCGAACGCAGCGAAAGTTTCTCGTGCACTAAAGTGCTACGGTGTGTCTGCGTGCTTCCAAATCCGTACGGAGGCGGTACTCATCACGTACGGATACCCAAATTTTGCCCACGTTTTTGCACGTAGACAGCACGTACTTGCAAGTACGGCGGGATGTGACCACCGCATCAGGACAGTTCGTACCGTAGGGTTTCGAGAGTGGTTTTTGACCAAGTCGCTCTGCGGAATAAAATTGGCCGATGTGACGCGTTAGTGGTACGGAAAAAATAATCGCGACCAGGCAGATGTCCTAAATCAATTTCTATACCAATTCGAATATAATCTCATGTAGCAATCTGGTATTTTATCTGAATATCCGCAATAAAAGCATGATCATCTGCTGTACTAATGCAGTGATGATCCAACCACGACGGAATATGCCAGGATTCACTTTACATAGTTACGTAGTATAAACAGGTACAAATTCGAGACTTGACAAAATATAATTATTGTCACCACAAAAGGCCTTTAAATGATTTGCAAAAAGTTATACATGATCAGAAATGTCAGCAATCCAGTCACCAACTATACACACTACAAACTCAGCAACAGCTGAAGCAATATAATCTAATCTCTTAATATAAATGCTTTCATTATCGATACTTTCAAAAAGGGTGTGGATGTTAATGATGACAATTTTTTTCTCATCAGTTTTGAATTCAATCCCTACAGCTCAATCAACATTTAGTCAAACTTTACTAATTAAGTGTTCATATCTGGTGTGCCAGAATATAGCAACCCCACCAGGTATAACTAGACCATTACTGAAATCTGTAATAAATTCACCAATACCATGATATAACGAATGTAAAGAGTTAATTCCATTTAAATCTCGCTTTGCTAACCAGGTTTCTTGAAGACAGATGCGGTCTACCTCATCCTGAAAAGGAACATAACATGTTGTTCTCAACCCATAACCTTATGGGTTACTTTCACTATCAGTTTAATTCACTATTCAGTTTAACTATACACTTTTTGCGATTTGAAACTTGAACTAAATAAACCAATTAACAAAATTAATCGTAAACAAATATCTGTCGTTTTGACTTGAATAAATTTTCAACCGAAAACTTTATTAAAAGAAAAACACATTTATGAACAAGTCTGAGACCAAGCTCATGAAAACAGTCTACCAATACAGTTTAGTAAAAAATTAAATAAAACAACACCAAAGAACTTGAAAAAAAATCTATCCAATGTTCGTCAACCCAAGGATAACGCTGTGAAGGAAAAATGTATTTCCTGCCTCAGATGTATGTATTCCATCACTACGAAACAGCTAGTGCCGCTCGTGCCCGAAGTCCGAATGATCCAATGAACGGCCCCCAATTATGCGGAACATATACATGGCATGCTTGTTCAATGCAAGCCACGTTCTATCAATGTTTTGGCTGTTCATCCTTGTCGAAGCCTCGACCTGTAAGTCCGTCGTGGCAATATATTGGACCAAATGATGCAGGCATCGGGGAGGAGTCGCGAAAGGGGCTAACCAGTGTATCACAGAATCACCCACGAGCAGGGTCATGCGTGACTGGCAACATATAACAGGAATGACAGAAAAACTTCCGGCAGCTTATTGTTCACCAACATTCAACTTGTGTCATATCCTTCCCACACACATGAACTCATCCTTTTTTTTAAATTAAAACGTAACAATTCTTTTGGTAAAAACATGTGCTTTCTGTTCGTATCAATATTTGACTGACTTTCCAATCTTTCTTCTTCTTTTTTTTTTAAATTTCTCTTTGGAAAATTTGTTTGGAAGCAACGTTTATTTTGTCTATTCCTGTGATATTCCGACTTTAATACATGTAAGGCCTAGATCAGTCATTGCCATATTATTTATTCGTGCAGAATAAAACATTGATATTTAGCATAATTGATCTTCAACCACCTATGTGTCAATTAATAATACATACATGTACACAAAAAAGTGAATGTGGATAAACCATCGTCATACTTAACTTTCCACTCAGAAGAGACAGAGGCAATCTTTGTAAATTCCAAGAAGAAATCCAAGTATAATAACTATCCACTACGTCGTATACTCTGTAGAACTTAGTTTAATTGAAATTGAAACTTTTCCTCTATAAAATCCGATGTGAAATCCAATCTAAATTTATCTACTGAATCCGCAATAAGAATGAGGGTACACAAGCTAGCATCGTGAGCAGGGGCGTCGCTAGACCTTTTTCAGTGGGGGGGGGGGGGGTGTAGAGGCCAACGATTACCGACAAAATTAAATGTCCAATATATACAAATTTAACCCTATAAACCTGGGGCCGAAGGCTAAATTGTTTTTCCTATGGACTATCTCTAGTACTTGCGTATGCGCAAATGGTCATTTTCCTTGACGACATAAATATACGAATTATTTCGTCAACTTAGTCAGCATCATAGCTATATATTTTAATGCAGGCGCGGAGCTAGGATCTTATTTTAGGGAGGGGCGGTAGTGAGCAAGCGAATCACTTAAAGAGCGCGCGAAGTGCGCTCATTAGGGGGTGTGGGTGATAGGCATTTCCTTAAATTATTAGGAAAAGAAGACGATTTATTGTACCGTTCTCGACTGTTAATCCTTGTCTGAATTACGTTTCTCCGCCCCCCCCCCTCTCCCGCGCAAAGCGCGAAAGCTTTGACGTTTCATTAAATTATTATAAAAAGAATACGATTTGCTGTACCGTTCTCGACTGTTAATACTTGTCTGAATTCAGTGTCTCCCCCTCTGAGAAAGAAGACGATTCGTTGTACCGTTCTCGACTCGTCTAAAAGAAGTTTTCCCCTTCCGCGCGAAGCGCGGAATTTTTGGCGTTTCATTACAATATAGAGAAAGGAAGACTATTCATCGTACCGTTTTCGACTCTTCTTAAGCCCTATTCATCTTAATTCAGTTTTCCACTCTCGCGCGAAGCGCGAAAGCTTTGACGTTTCCTTAAATTATTAGAGAAAGAAGACGAATCGTTGTACCGTTCTCGACTCGTCTAAATAAAGTTTTCCCCTTCCGCGTGAAGCGCCGAATTGTTGGCGTTTCATCACAATATAGAGAAAGGAAGACGATTCATCGTACCGTTTTCGACTCTTATTAAGTCCTATTCATCTTAATTCAGTTTTCTCTCGCACAAAGCGCGCAAGCTTTGACCTTTTTACTAAATTATTAGAGAAAGAATATGATTCGTTGAACGGTACAGTACCGTTTTCGACTTTTAAAAAGCCCTGTTTGTCTGAATTTGGTTTCCCCCTCTCGTGCAAAGCGCGGAAGCTTTGACCTTTCCTTAAATTATTAGAGAAAGAAGACGATTTGTTGTACCGTTCTCGACTCGTCTAAATAAAGTTTTCCCCTTCCGCGTGAAGCGCCGAATTTTTGGCGTTTCATCACAATATAGAGAAAGGAAGACGATTCATCGTACCGTTTTCGACTCTTATTAAGTCCTATTCATCTTAATTCAGTTTTCTCTCGCACAAAGCGCGCAAGCTTTGACCTTTTTACTAAATTATTAGAGAAAGAACATGATTCGTTGAACGGTACAGTACCGTTTTCGACTTTTAAAAAGCCCTGTTTGTCTGAATTTGGTTTCCCCTCTCGTGCAAAGCGCAGAAGCTTTGACCTTTCCTTAAATTATTAGAGAAAGAAGACGATTCGTTGTACCGTTCTCGACTCGTCTAAATTAAGTTTTTCCATTCCGCGCAAAGCGCGGAATTTTTGGCGTTTCATCACAATATAGAGAAAGGAAGACGATTCGTCGTACCGTTGTTGACTCTTAAACCTTGTTTGAATTTAGTTTCCCCGAAAAACTCTGATTTGTTTAGCTGATATTAAAGGAAAGTGAAACTTCGATAAAATACCAGTATTGTAGTTGTAGTCACTCTCGAAGTCGTCACAGCGGATAAGAAGTCACAGTTCGTAGGAAAAAAAGCTTGTCGGCTGACCGACAATATACATCTCACCGACTTCAAATTTCTGCATTGATGTACACGAGGATCGAGCAAGAATACCGACACAGCTGACCCGACACAGCAACATATTTAACCGTGTCTTTCTTGCTCCCTCGACGAGACGACTCCACCCAACAACCCCCTTCTCTGTTTTACCCCCACTCCTCCTCTCTCAGACTCTTACCTCCCCTCTCTCTCCTCTCTTTCATCCCCCGTTTCTTTTGTTTCCCCTTTTACTCTTTTTTCTTCTTTTTTTTCCTTTTCTTTCTTTTTTTTCCTTTTCTTTCTTTTCCTTTTTTTCTTTCTTTTCTTTCTTTTCCTTTCTTTCCTCTCCTCCCTCTTTTTCTCTTTCTTTCTCTTTTCTTTCCTTTCTTTCCGTTTCTTTCTTTTCTTTTCCTTTTCTTTTTTTCTTTTCTTTCCCTTTCCCTCTTTGTTTTCCCTCTCTTTTTTTCCCTCTCTTTTTTCCCTCTCTTTTTTTCCCTCTCTTTTTTCCCTCTCCTTTTTTCCCTCCCCCTTTTCTCTTTTTTCCCGACGGCAGCGCAATTTTACCGACAATATCCTGACAGGTGTCGCACCCCCCCACACCCCCCTTTGGCGACGCCCCTCATCGTGGGAATCTTATACGACCCAGTTGGACCCATGCCATATATATATAGTATATTTGTAAAGCGCTTAGAGACATTTGTATTAAGCGCTATATAAAAATTGAATATTATTGTTATTATTATATGGAGTTGAAACCATAAGGAAAAGTGCCCCTTTTTCTTTAACAAGTGCCCCTATTAATTTTTAAAAGTGCCCCTTCCCCTTTCCACTACTGATAAGTGCCCCTTTTATTTCGACACGTACCCCTTTTCCTGTGACAAGTTCCCATTTTCCTTTGCAATAAGTGTCCATTTTCCATTCTCATAAGTGCCTTTTTAATCTTTAGTAAGTTCCCCTTTTCAGGTACGAGAAGCTACCCTTTTCACTTTTGATAAACGCCCCCGTCACCTCTGATGTTTGCCCTATTCAAATCTGAGAGGTTCCCCTTCTGCTTTGACGAGTTCCCCTTTTCCTTTGTAAAAAGTAATAACTATCCCCTTTTTAACTCAGATAAGCACACCTTATATTTCCACATGTGCCCCCTTTTCTTTTTAATAAGTGCCCCTTTTCCTTATGATAAGTGCCCCCATTTACAATGGAGGCCCTTCCCCTTCTCATAAATGCCCCTTTTCATCTATGAAAATAGTTCCTTTTCGTTCTTATAAGTGCCCCTTTTCATCTCTTGTAAATGATCCTATCCAATTCTGAGAGATACTCGTTTTACTTAAGTGACCCTTCCCCTCCTGATAAGTGCTATTTTCATCTCTTTTAAATGCCCCTTTTATTTTGACACGTCCCCTTTTTCCTTCCTAATAAAAGCTCCTTTTACTTCTTATAAGTGCCCCTTCCCCTTCTCATAATAACCTCTTTTCTGATCAGTGCCCCTTTTCTTTCAACAAATGCACATTTCCCTTTATCATTAGTGCCCCTATTTCATTCTCATAAGTGCCTCTTTTCATATATGGTCAGGCCCCCTTTTCAGATGCGATAAGTGTCCCTTTTACCTCTGGTAATAACTCTTTAATGATATGTGCCCCTTTTCACCTCTGGTAATAACCCTTTTAACAATGATATGTGCCCCTTTTCACTTCTTATAAATGCTCCTATCGAAATCTGATGGGTGCCTCTTTTCCGTCGACAAATGCCCAGTTCCCATTCTCTTAAAATCCCTTTTCATTCCCGGTGCGTGCCTCTTTTCTTTAGGTGTAAGAAGTGCCCCATTTTCACCTCTGATAATTAGCCTTTGTACTTTTACACGTGCTCCTTTTCTTTTCTAATAAGTGTCTTAACCCTTTCGACAAGTGTACCCTTTTCCTCTCATCATTAAACGTGCCCCTAATTTCGAGCGACTAGGAGCAATTTCCCCCAAATCTCGCTCGTAGTTATAGATGTTATAATTATGTAACTTATGTAACTTTCCTCGCTCGATTTTCTCGCTAGCAAATGAATTTTCAGACTATCACAGCCAACTGCAAAGTATGATGGTTAAGCAATATCTTATATGGTGTACAGTGCGTCCCAAAAACAAAACTATACACTTTTGAAATGGCTGCCAAATAAAAAAATATATAATTCCGAGGGAAAAGTTTTATATATACGGAAAGCTCATAAACGTAACTTTCATATGACACCAAAAAGTCCGAAAATAATTCATGCTTGGGTGAGCACTGCTCACTTTTGTAAAGGGTATGGAAATTAGGTTGCGCAGGAATTAGCCTTCCAATTTGTGAGAGGCAAGTCCTTTGGAGCTTACAAAATTGAGGGTGATATGATACATTCATGATTTGTAACATGGAAATTACAACATGTACCATCACCCTACCCTGACTCCCATAAACACACCACTGAGTCTACCAGGGAAAGTTACGATGCTACAATAAAAAATGCAATTCCTATTCACTCATGCATAAAAGTTTGGCTTAATAAACCATGAAAATCACTCAGCAAATCACTTTGGAAGCGGGTTTGGAAGTCGCTTCGCAGCCTCTGGTTGAAACAGTGCGTGCTATATTTCCGTTTATGGCTACGCGCACATGAAATGTACCGCGCGGCTGACACAAAGGGCGCGGGCAAGTTATTGTTGCCGCCAAAGGACATCACAAAAGTGCCGCCGCCCCTACACCTGCGTGCTGTCACTGAAGAATGTAAACCATTTATATCGCACTTCGTACGATAACATTTCTTGTTATTATTATTCCTCGAATTTTTTCGCAGGATATGGATATCTCAAGACTGGATAAAGCCATGAAACTTGCCATGATGATGGATCCTAGTCCAACTTAGAACTGCGTGACTTTTCAGTGACGCAATCTCATCGTGACGTCATCCAGGCGCCATTTTGTGAAAATCAACTGATGTTCATATCTTCAATACGGAAAGTCATTTCTCATCAATATTTATCATGATCAAGGTCAAAATTCGTCCGGTCAATTTCAGGTCACTAAACGTGTACATTTCGTGCGTCAGTGCGCGCAAAATTTCAAAATGCTCCAAATCATCTCAAATTCATTTTGCATACGTTTCAGGCCATTTTGAACATTTGAAGTGAAATTGATATCACATGGTTGAGATACAACCTTTCATGACATTTCACATGACGTCACGATGAACTGGCATCGTTGAAATGCACACAGTTCTAAGTTGGAGTAGGATCTATCATCATGGCAAGATTCATGACAATGGCTTTATCAATTCTTGAGATATCCTGCGAATAGCCAACATTCAATTGTATATTAAACAGGTTCATCACTTCAAACTCATGATAAAAACTACAGCAATTGAAAGGTCTTTATCAGATATAACATACATGTTTTTGGACCAAAAAAAATAAAAAATCATGCTTTTGTTCACATTAAACTCTTTTTTAAATACCATGGAATAAAACAGGGATGTATGCCACGAGCATTTTTTATACTGAAAATGTCATTTTTTGGCTAAAAATTTGAAAATTTTTAAACTAAATATACCTTATAATTAACCTCATCTCATTCTTTGATATTTTTGCAAGAGTTATAGCATGCATGTCCTGCATTACCCCCCAAAATGCCATGGAATTTTTGTCTTGGGCCTTTTTCATGTTTGACTGGTCAGTGGTCTACTAATAATGCTAATGAAAATAACAATGATAATTATTGTCATATAAATGCAATTATCAATGTATTTGTTAAACGTTTTTAACACGTAAATAGCTTAGGCCTCTCTAAAGTGTTGGGAGCCCCACATTAATTTGATGGCAACATTTTACTTAAATTGTATAATTCATTGTAAAAGAGGATGTCATTTAAAATACACTTATGCAAAGATTTACCCCCCAAAAATGTGTTTATAGACAAATATTGATAAACAAGAATACATAGTTTGGGTTTTCTGTTGTACGCAGAAAACCTAAATTTTGTATCCTTTCATCAATTCGACTTCAAACACATTTATTTTGAAAATCCTTTCAGAAATGTGTCTTAAATGACATTTTCTTTCACATTATGATACAATTTAAGTTAAATTTTGCCATCAAATTGTTGCGGGTCACAACACTTTAGAGGGACTTTAATGGAATACGGTATTTATAAATGATAACACACATTAGAGAATCATAAATCATAGTGAAAGTACAACCGAAAGAATAAAATCGAAATGCATTCAGTAAATCTATACTTTGAAAATCTGAAGCGCATAATTCAATTTTCAATTCTAGTTCTAGAAAAAAAATAGACAAGCTTTCTTACCGCAGTAGGAGGGTGAAACAAATTTAGCAGAGATGAAGACTACAATCATCCACAACTGCGACATGGTAGGCCTATCCATTTTCCAGAATGAAGTTTGCTAGGTTCCTTGAAAGGAAGAAAAAGACAAATACAGAAAGGTGGTAGCCTATAAAGTGTGATATTAATTCACATTTGTTTATGACCATGTAACAGGAGCAAGAGACATCTTTCAAATTTAAAAAGAGGCGGTTTAGTTCTGGTAAAGATGAAAAATAATGTTTGACCTGTTTCATCGTTTATGTCGGTTAAGAGTAGAAAAGTCTCCTGAGAAAGATCACAATTTATTCAAATGCCTTTCTATTTGGAATACATAAGAGGTTTTGGACAAGCATCAATGTCATAATGTGTGGGTAGTCCCATTCACCCGTTTTGGTGTGTATTATATTTGATTAAAAGTCAGAGTGAGTCAATTTAATAGATATTTTGATTATTCCTAACCTTCAAAGCATACACCAATTCATTTGCCATTCCTCACTGCTTTCGGATTTTCCCTCTACATTGTAATCACGTGACCAGTACTTAATCTTATCCTTAAAGTTTAATGATCAAAGCTTCTAACAAATCATCAATTTATCCGAAAGTAGATTCAATAGTTTTATTTCACATAAACATTAAAGATCAAATTGAATATTGATCATGGAACACGAGAAAGCAACTGTTTAGAAGTTATTCTGAATGGTTGATTATGTTTTTAATAGGAACACAGGTAGTTTAATAACGTTTAAGAAAGATTTAATAAATCAATTATTTCTAGTTCGTGGTGTCACTGGTATGGTCCTGTGTATGAAGCCCAAATATTCTATTTAGCGCCTGCTTCGCCCGTCCACAACCACCAAAACGTTTGAGTTGAAATACAGGGCCTTATATACAAGGTGATTACAAAATTAACATACTACTTGAAGAGAATTGTGAATGATATTTATCTATTGGGAGTTTATCTAAATTTTGCCTAAAAGTATTAACCAAATCGCACGAATCCAGTTTCAAAAATCCAAACAAATTTAGCTTCAACCGGGGGAACCCCCCCCCCCCCCAGTGCGCGCAAGTATGATACTCAACCAGGTAAAGAATAGGTGAAAGATATGACTTTGACCCTCCTTAGATTTAATAAAATATTCTAATTTTCCTTCACTGGTATAATTTGATATTTCCTTTTCGGACTGGGATATAAGGTTCCTCTTTCATCTTCCAGTGAAAGACCAATAGAGTATTTGCCTGAATTATTGTGTTGTGTCGAGTTTTGTGATAGTTCATTGACCGGAACAATGAACATTTGTATAACAACCAAATCCTTGCTTTCATAAATTATCATACATATTTTGCAAATGATTAGATCGACTTGTATATTCATCACGTTCATCAAACAATCCTTTTATAGAAAATAAATTAGACAACGGGGAATTACGTGCGGAATGTTCAGTTTGCCTTTAGAAGCCTCTCCGAACATGTCTCAATCATATTAAAATGAAGAAACACGAAAATTTGTTGATTTTTCTACATTGAATGATTATCAAACTCGATCGTTACAAAAATGAGGACTATGGAAAGATACTTTTGATTTTAATGACTCAATCCCCTTTAATATTCTGGTATTTCTTTAATACTAGAATTGCTATTCATCCTCATTAACTCACCGTTATAGCAGTTTTATTAACGTATCTAAACCCCTCAAAAAATTGGGGAACTCATATATGATTGATTATAAGTATCTCTCTTGTTATGGCATAATCATCGCCATGTTTAGTATCATTAGAAAGTGTGTTGATTCTTCTTTAAAATGATGCACAATTTGTTATGTTTTATCAGCCATGGAATGTGTATAATATCAAAATAAAGAGCAAGTTCAAAAGTGAATAGTTGCAAAATGCACTTCTCTTTTCGGCTCTGCATTCTTGTGTAGTGCTGTGTTGCTGTAGTAGAGTAGCAGTGGTGTAATTCGAAGTAATAGTAGTAGTGGTGTAGTAGTAGTAGTAAAGTAGAAGTAGTAGTAGAGGTAGTAGAAGTAGTAGTATAAGTAGAAGTATTAGTAATAATAATAGTACTAGTAATATAGTAGTAGTAATAGTAGTAGTAGTAGTAGTAGTAGTAGTAGTAGTAGTAATATAGCAGTAGTAGTAGAAGTTGTAGTAGTAGTAGTAGTTTTACTAGTAAAAGTACTAGTACTTGTATTATTATTATTATTATTATTATTATTAGTGGTAGTAGTAGTAGTAGTAATAGTTATATTAATAGTAATATTGGTACTATAGTAGTAGCAGCAGTAGCAGTAGTAATAGTATTAGTATTAGTAGTAGTAGTAATAGTATTAGTAACATAGTAGTAGTAGTCGTAGTATTAGTAGTAGTAGAAGCAGCAGAAGCGGCAGCAGCAGCAGTGGTGGTGGTTGCGGTGGTGGTGGTGTTGGTTGCGGTAGTAGTGTTAGTAGCAGGCTGTAGCAGCAAGCAGCAGAAATAGGAGCAAGGGTAGCAGAAGGAGGAAGAGGGAAGGAGGATGGAAATGAGGAGGAGCAGGGTTAGGAGAAGGAGGGGGGGGGGGGGGAAACTCTAGGTGGAGTAGGAAGAGCAGAAGGAGAAGAGCGATGGAACACATGTAAGCTGCTAAAAAAATACATTTTATGATTCCTTCTGCTCGTGTTAAAGGTACCCATTTGTAGGCCAAAACAATGAAAAGGTTAAATTCCAACGGCATTTGAAAGACAATATCAATTTAGAACTTCCCTCAAAACAAAAGGGCTTGAAAATGGCTTTTTGTGGGAAAATATCGACCATTAGTTGTCGAATCCACTTAAGTGATTGCAATGACCTAAAAAATAGTCTGATTTTCAGACCCTTTTACGGAATGGTCGTACGTTTGTGCTGCACAAAGATTCAATTAGTTTACTTTTGGCCATTACAAGTAGTAAGTTATTGATGTAGACAAATGCTCATGTACCTGTTACAGCTCATATTATGTATGTTAACACCAAAGAAAAAAAAATGTCAGTCAGTCACTCAATAGTGTCTGACAGTGAAGTCTAGAAGGTAAACGGGTAAAAGCGTAATTTGTATCATTCAAATTAACACCTGTCATTCGTATTCGTAATATTTTTATTCAAGTTAGGAATGTTAGGGGGAAGAATTGCAACAAACTTTTACAGTTTTTAAATAATGCAGTTAAAATGCATGATTTTCCATTGGGGTCTAAGCTGTTATTCCATTCATTTATTTTCAGGACAATGCAGATTGGTGTAGTCAGACATAAAGTAAAGAAGGGGCGAAATCAAGGGATATGGCATTTCTGCACGGACATGTTCATATACCCGGGAAAGGTGGGGGTACCCTCAATCGCCCCTTTTTACTACAGACTCGGAATTTTACAACAGTAATTCACATCGTCTCTTATACCCAGCACACCCCTCTGTTTTTCTTAAAGAGTTTCATAGTTTACTTGCCCACCAACAGATCGATGGCTAAAGACATGGCTAAACAATGAATCATGTTCAAATTGTTGACTTTAGTCCCTACCCCAGTCACAATATTGTACCCTTCTTCCATAATGAAATTATGATGAAATTATGATAAATTTATGATAAAACATAAGACAAACAACTTCCTTACATGAACATTTACAAAGATACTGAGACCATCAGGTCCGTAAATGCAAGTCGTTTTTTTCTTCTTAACAATCAAACGTAAATGATGATGAATATCAGATAAATCTAAAAGTATATTAAGTGTATAAATGCAAGAAAATAAAATATGATGAAATACACATGAAAAAAAAAAATCTTGAAAGAAAAAGAATGAGCTATAAAAAGTGTGTAATAAACGAGAAATGTATATTGACCATCAATTTAAGTGCACAAAGTGTTAATTTGAATGCTACAAATGAATTCGAATGCCAAAAGTGACACCATCGCGATGTCAAAAATCGTGTTGCGCCAAATCGAATGACCAAATAGCGAAAGAAGCACATTATTCATTAATTTGAATGAAATAAACATAGATTCTAACGAAAACTTCATAGATTTGAAAACTAGAAAAAGGAATACAAACCCAAGATATATCTGACAGCACTAAAACCGTCGAATTTGAACGCAAGACAAATTAATTAAAATGACAAAGTCGCGAATTTGGCCGGAAAATCCTATATTTTTGTAAATTTTCATGTATGGAAGTTGTTTGTCTTGTGTTTTATCATAAATTTATCACATTCTCATTATGGAGGAATGGTACAATATTGTGACTGGGGTAGGTATTTTTATGTCCCCACTTTTCCGGGGTATATGAACATATCCGTGCAGAAATGCCATATCCCTTGATTTCGCCCCTTCTTTACCTAATGTCTGACTACACCCATATGCATTGTCCTCAAAATTAATAAAATGGAATACCAGAAAAGACCCTAATGGCAAATCATGCATTTAATTGCATTTTTTTAAAACTGTAAACGTGGGTTGTATTTCTTCCCCTAACATTCCTAACTTGAATAAACATAATGCGAATACGAATGACAGGTGTTAATTTGAATGATAAAAACGACGCCTCGACAAGTGACGATTAATTTGAATGCTAGTTGAGCAGTTTCTAAATTAAATGACAGATCTATGAAAACCTTCGACCAAAATTCTAAATTGAATACCAAAACGGGAAAATTGAATGATAATTGGCATGGCAAAGCCGATCTGTGCTTACTTAATTGCAAAGTAAATGAATTCGAATGAAAAACTCGCGAATTTCGTCGGGAAATCCAATATTATGTTATGTGTATTTTCTTGAATAAAGATGAATAAACAACATTTCTACTTTGTTTTCCTTTGTTTGTACTTGTAATAACCTTTTCAAAGCTGTAACACCCCAACCGAGCCGTGACTTTCTTATCTCATCATGAATTATACTCATTCAATTCTTCTCCTTTTGCCATTAGTGCTTGACTTTATAGTTTTGTTGAACAGTATTTAACGTTTGAAGAATGCAAGCAGTTATTTTTTCCAAATAGGTAATGGTGAAGACAACAATAGCTGGAAAAGTTTGACAGAAAATAAACACAAATAATAAACAATGGGAGGTTTCTTAGTTAAGTAGAGATCATGCATGCATACAATCAAAATAATATAAAAGATAGGCTTGCACATCAAGGTATAAAAACCGCTTCCTTCAGTAGCGATGCTTCGGAATTTGATGTGGTTTGCAAAGACGATTCTTAAAACAAAACAAAAAACAACAGTATCAACTGTTGTTGTTCAAATAAGCTAGCATCTAAGATGACGCAAACAAAAAATGATGAAGAAGAGAAGTTTCGTGTTTAAAATCCAACAGGTTTTATTAGGTCACGAATTTTTGACGTACATTACACCTTTATCGATTAATGTGATCATGACAAAGATTTCTTGTAAACTGTTTTTCAATTCTTTCTTGTAAACTATTGTCCGGGAAACGCTACAAGGATTATTATTCTTAATTTTGGTCATAATCATGTCTTGAAAAAGACGTAATGTACGTCGTAAATTCATGACCTAATAAAAACTGTTGCATTTAACGCAATAAACTTCTCGTCTTCATCTACATATATATGTATACATATAATATATATATATAGTATATAAATCTATGTATATATATGTTATCGCTCAATGCTATAACCTTGATCCTCTATACAAATAATTTAATGTTGTAAAGTGGTGTCTCCAGTATTTTGGGTTTAATGTGATGACAGATCTTTTGAACAAATTTTATAGGATGGGTATTTTTACTCTCTGACAACCGAATCATATGTTTCTCTCATGTGCCCCCGCCCCCCCCCCCCCGATATCGAATCCCGACGCTGATGTTGTTTTTGTTGTTGTTTTCTTAATGTAAGACAGTAGTTCAAAGAAATACATACATCAGCAAGCATATGTGTATGCAAATGTTTAAAAGATATGCGGAAGGAACTTATAAAGACGTTCATTTTCTGACAAAAAAATATAGTTACCCAGTTTGATTCTTTTCGAGATAGCGACTGTATGTCAAACTTCGATCTAATCCATCTATTGAAAAGCATCACAGCTGTTTTATATTCCAATGATATATTTCCTTTCAGTTGTGGATAAAGAGAATTTTGAACGTGCATAAAATACTCCCCTTCTCCTGGGCATTTCAATAGGCTATTGTAGTACTGGAACCACATTCAATGCATGCGTCTTTGTGAAGTGCATCGATACGAATTATTTCATCCATCTATTACGAATAATTGTATCTCAATGCGATTAAGATACTTAAGTTGTTGCTAGGTAGGACACATATTATGGATTGCCATATGAAGTTAAGGGAGCATTTGCAAGTCTAAACTAAGAAATTTTCTTCATTTTAAGCAATTGATATTAGTTTCTACTAATGAATTATCTTGCAGAATATTGAAACAGAATACATTTTTTTTTACAATAACGCTGCAAGAAAACATTTGTGTTTGCTTTTTAAGTGTACGTGACGGAATGTGGGCTCGTCAAAATAAATTGCGCATTCCACTTGAGTCAACAGACCACAATAACTGAAATACAATTAATTCTTAGCGCGATTATAAAGGCACGGCAATAAATCGCATTCTCTATTATGCAGGCGAGGTCGGAAGAGAGACCCAGTCAAACCAACGAGACCGACATTAGACCGACAACAGAACCGAAAAGGAGCCGTAAGAGTTCATTATTCCTCGGTGATCATATCAAATAGCTATGATTATATCTGAGATGGCCAGATACTATAAATCAATAACCATTTTCGATACAATCAATAACCAATTTCAATAGGATCAGCCTAAACATTTTATGTGTGAAAACAAGTCATTTGTCATACGTGATATAATAAAGATGTCAGGCTCGGTATTAAAGAGAAGGTTGAGTTTTGGGAAGAAGTGAAAATGTAATTATGGTATGTAACCAGGGGCGGCGATCCCGGGGGGAGGGGGGACGGGGGACACGTCCCCCCCCCCTCAATATTTTTTAGTGGGGATCGTCGCCCCTGAAAATTTGAAGAAGTGCGAACAAAAGAATGCATAGCAAATACTGACTAAAGGCTGCAACACACTTTTAGGCTTTGGAGGGCCCAAGAGTGCAGCGTTTAGACAAATAAAAATGCAAAAAACGTCTCACTCGGGAGCTACGCTCCCTCGCATAAAGTCATTCAATAATGTACAAAATTAGTAAATACCGAGAAAAGTGAAGTGTGAACAAAGTATATTGCTTGTTTTTACACTATAGTTTTGCTAAGGAATGTAATTTTTTAAAACAAAAAAACTTCAAAAACCTGTGAGGGGGTAGTCACTTCCGTCACCTTCACCCCTCTTGTTCCTATGCTCCCTCGCAGTTGCGTACTGATCGGGGGGGGGGGGGGGGGAGCAGTTCCCCACCCCCCAAAAAAATGCAAATTGGATTATTTCTAATTCGACACCAGTGATTTACAAATGTTGCTGAAATGGCATGATTTTTCCCTGAGCTTCCGGGTGCTCTCCAAGGGCCCTAAGGCGGGCCCCTGGTTACTCATCTGACCGTAATTAAATGCCTAAAACACCTGAACTTCCAGGGGCTGTGCCCCATGGACCTCACCAGGGTCCTAAGGAGGACCCCTGGATGCTCATCTGACCGTTATCAAATGCCTAAAACCCATGAAATTTTTAGCAAAAAAGCCAGCCGTAGATTTTAAGATTTTTGTGTCGGTCGCAATGGGCAATACAACAAATTCTCCCACGCCGGGTAACCAAAAAATATGTCATCAAATTTCAAACACCCCCCTTTTAAAAATTCCGCGTACGCCACTGAATGGGGTAGTACCCTTGCCCTCCTTTTTTTGATAAACTGTATGTCCTACATATTGACCTCTCAATAGATTAAGACTTAATTCGTTCGCCTGCACCCTTCCACTTCGCATTAATAAAGCCTGAACCTTTTTGGGACTACAGCAAATATTCAAATATAATAAAAGATGAAGAAAGTATTCAAATGATAAATTTAACCTTCCTCAATTGCGATCAACCCAAACCAATCCCCCCTAATCCACACAACATCTATCATATGAAGTCCCACTGGAAAAGCTTAGTATGGGTATAAGGTTATGTAATATCACCCTCTATGTTAATAAATGTTCCTCCCCCTCCCCCTCCCCAATCTTGATCATGGACTGGCATGGCATCGCTGGCTGCTGCATAGGAGGCAATCAAGGTTGAACAAAAGATGGAGGCCTCAGGGCCTATAAAACGAATGGCCCATATAACAATTATTTATTCTTGTAATACGATTTGTGTAAGTCAGTTCTAAGCTTACCCGTTCGAACGCTTTCTACTCAGCACACGTATTCAATGATAACCATGACAATAACAATTCCTTGTTTCGTGTCCCCCTCAGTTTCAAGAATTGTTCGGGTCCACTTTATTCTTTGCTGCTGTGTGCGCAACGTAATAATCACTTCAAAATAATTTTAAATAAGATACTGAAACGGAAAATCGCTTATAACTGCAACTATTCCAATAGTTGATGATTGTGGTCCAAATCTGTCATCCTACATGCAGAAGCCTGTTTTGTAGTGAAGTGTTTGGATTTGTACTGGTCCTATATATGCATGCTCGTGGAATGTTATTGTTCTCGTCATACCATGCTCTGGGGATTATCAAATCTGCTTCCCCTATGACAAGCTCCTGATGATATATAGCCCGTTGACACGCTGTGATAGTTACTCAATTTCTTTCTATAAACGTAATGTTATCACAGCTTTGAGTAAAATATGCATATTGATATTCCGTACCAGACAACCATGCAGACGTGGTGCTCCTGGGGGAGTGCAGAGGGCACAGTGCCCCCACCCACACACACACACTTTTCCAAGTACCCCAAACGTGCCCCTTTATACATAGGAAAATTGCCCCCCCTTACTTTGACAGTTGCCACTGTTTTATTTCTAAGAAGGGCCCCTTCCCCTTCTTGTAACTACCCTTTTTTCCCTCTGATAAGTGCCCCTTTTACTTTGACACGTGCCACTTTTCCATTCCAATAAATGCCCCTTTATATAAGTGCCCTTTTTCATCTCTGGTGAGCCCTCATTTCCGGTGCGAGAATTGTGAGACCTGTCTGCACTAGTTTGGCCAGGAGGGATTAGACCTCCAAGGTGGTCACTGACAGGTGGTATGTCATCAACTCGGCTCTCAATTAACATTAGAAAAGGGGGATCATGGTGGAACAACAGGCACCGCTTAGGCATTGTTTCTATATAGAGGGAGCAAGTAGCTACAAGTAGTGCAGTGGGGCTTTAAAATGAATATTTAGACCACCACACCCAACTACAACGTATAAGCAGATCTTGGACCATGCAAAGAGTATGGTGGCCCTGAAGGGACATCGCAAATAGACGCAATCGCCAATTATTCGCGACGAAATTGGCGACGAAATTCACGATATCGTCAATTTCGTCGTTAATAAAGTGCTATTGGAACAAAAACTGCTGCAAAATTTAAGAAACAGATATTGAGGTTTTCTGCGTACAACAATAAACCCAAATAGGGCATTCTTCTGTCATCAATATGCATCTTCAAACACATTTTTTTTGAAAATCCTTGCAGAAGTGTGTATTAAATGACATCCCCTTTCATGTATGTTATTGTACAATTCAGTTAATTTTTGCCACAAAATTTTGGGCTGCCAACACTGTAGATCAATCGGCAGATGTTGTTTTTTTGTTTTTGGAAGTTTATTTTCGTCTTCATGTCAACAATGCAAGATAAAATTGTCGGTAAGATCGATCGAGATTCAATTGTATTGAAATTACCGACCAATTCTTCGCACACATACGGTATCCTCGATCGCTCAAACCATTTTTTAACATGTAAACCTATGGGGTAACCATGGAGACTGACCTATTTTCCCAATAACCATGGTTATTGGAAAAATAGGTCTGTTTTAACCATGGTTACTGCGAATTTTCGGGAACAGTTAAAGTTTATGAATGCAATTTCGACCAATCAGATTGCTGGATTACTTAAGTGAGGTATATAATATCTGATATTCATCAGCATTTAAGTTTGATTGTTAAGAAGAAAAAAAACGACTTGCATCTACGGACCTAATGGTCTCAGTATATTTGTAAATGTTCATGTAAGGAAGTTGTTTGTCTTATGTTTTATCATAAATTTATCATAATTTCATCATAATGTCATTATGGAAGAAGGGTACAATATTGTGACTGGGGTAGGGACTAGAGTTAACAATTTGAACACGATTCATTATTTAGCCATGTCTTTAGCCATCGATCTGCTGGCGGGCAAGTAAACTATGAAACTCTTTAAGAAAAACAGAGGGGTGTGCTGGGTATAAGAGACGATGTGAATTACTGTTGTAGAATTCCGAGTCTGTAGTAAAAAGGGGCGATTGAGGGTACCCCCACCTTTCCCGGGTATATGAACATGTCCGTGCAGAAATGCCGTATCCCTTGATTTCGCCCCTTCTTTACTTTATGTCTGACTACACCAATCTGCATTATCCTGAAAATAAATAAATGGAATAACAGCTTAGACCCCAATGGCAAATCATGCATTTTAACTGCATTATTTAAAAACTGTAAAAGTTTGTTGCAATTCATCCCCCTAACATTCCTAACTTGAATAAAAATATTACGAATACGAATGACAGGTGTTAATTTGAATGATAAAAATTACGCTTCGACAAGTGAATATTAATTTGAATGCTAGTTGAGCAGTTTCTAAATTGAATGACAGATCTATGAAACCCTTCGACCCAAATCCTAAATTAAATACAAAAACTGGCAAAATGAATGATAATTGGCATGGCAAAGCCGATCTTGTTTGTTTGTTTGTTTGTTTGTTTGCTTTTATTTCTGCGTTCAAAATAATACAATACATAATATAAAATGTGTTTACAAAGATAATATACAAAACAATTCATAAGATAAACAATATAGTCATGATACATAATGAATACAAAATAAGGAAGTGAGCTTAATTTTTTTTGTATAGATATATATCCATATATACGCATATATACCCACATATACATATATACATATACACAGCACATGCATACATACATACATACACATACACATATACACCTATAGATACTCTCACATATAATATAATATAATATAACACATATAATATAATATATAATCTAATCAATGAACGCAGGAGACCGCCATCGTGAGCGGTAAGGCTTGAAATTGATGGCGGCCTCATAAAAAGATTCGTGACTGAAATTGATATTTACTGGTCAAGTGGGTGCATTGCAGGTGCAGGTGCTGGTGCTGTATGTAGCAGTTGAGTAAAATGAGGATATTGAATGACGAATGTGAATATTTATGTGAATATATTAATTTGGAGTATGGGATTCATACGATTGAATGATAGTTTTTTTTAGAGTGGCTTTCAAGGAGTATATGGTCGAACAAGATTTAATATTGTCTGAAAGATTATTCCAGATGTCTGGACCATGATGACGAATTGATTTAGAGGCAATTAACAGTCTTGGGTTTGTGAGATGAAAGTTTCCGGATATGCGAGTTGGGTAGGTATGGACAGAGCTATTGAACTTAAACATGTCATCAAAAGACGAAGGGAGCAGATTATTAATATACTTAAACATAATGATAGCTATTTGAATAGTATATAAGTCGGCAATTTTTAGTGCTTTTTGTTTAAAAAATAAAGGATCGGTGTGGGCCAAGTAATGCGATCCTGTACAAATGCGAATTGCTCTCTTTTGTAGTTTAAAAATAGGAGACAGCTTTGTAGAACCACAACTAGCCCAAACAACGTTACAGTAGGTTATATATGGGAGTACTAACGAATTATACAATAAAAATAAAGTTTTATGAGGTAAAATAAATCTTAACTTGGAAATTATTCCAATACTTTTTGAGATACTTATTATGATATGGTGCAGATGATCATTCCAAGATAAAGTTTGATCTATGATAACACCTAAAAATCTAGAGTGAGTTTTCTGCTCTAATGGCATGCCGTCAATCTGTAAGTGAATTGGAGTATCAGTAATATGAGAATGGTGTTTAAAATAGATGAAGTGGGTCTTTTTTGTGTTCAAAGATAATTTGTTAGCTTTAAACCATTGTGATACTTTGTCTATTTCATGATTTAATATGTTGTTTAAGGAAGTGAGATTTTTATGAGAAAAAAAGATATTTGTGTCGTCGGCGAATAATACAAAAGATAAAATGGAGGATGTATTAATAATGTCATTGACATATAGCAGAAATAACAGTGGGCCTAGAATGCGCTTACTTAAATGCAAAGTAAATGAATTCGAATGACAAACACGCGAATTTGGCCGGGAAATCCTATATAAAATGTATAAACAAGTATGAACATAGGAAAATAGATCTGTCTAAATGCACCGTTTTCATGAACATTAAAAATGTACTTAATAACGCCCATGCATTCAGTGTAAAAGACAAAACAGTAGAACAAGTACATATTAATTACATAATTGGCGGTAATGCTTCTTTGGGAATGAAAATTTGCAAACATATGAGTACACAGTCGGTCATATAGTTGGAATATTTTAGTTTTACCCCAATTCATGGAATTATTAAAAAAAATAAAATTATTCCTAATAGATCTAGATAATAGTATACATTCTCAGATTTTATTGAATAATAATTTGCCAATGTGTGTTTTGCGTGACTGCTAAAGCATGTGTATGCTACTATGCTTATCAACTAGGGGACCTACGCCCTTAATTCATAAATGACAGTAATGAGGATTAATGCCCCACAAAAGGGCACTAATATAGCACATCGACAAGGTTTTGATCCTGGGGCCGGGGCCTCACAGTCACGAGGCTATTGATTTGTCACTGAACCATGACTGTACGCAGCTTGGGCTAGGGTAGGGGGCAGTTTCCATAAATTAAAAAACACAAAGAAAATGAAATAAATTTTCAATAATTTATTGCATTTTACCCCGGTCCCCAACATGAAAAAATCCTCTGTGTGCCCATGCCTTGAGCCATAATGCATGGCCATCCAGAGGATTTGTGTTTAAAGGTACTATGTCCCATTTGCAGGTTAAAAAATGAAAAGGTTAAATTCCAACAGCATTTGAAAGACAATACTTATTTAAACATCCCTCAAAACGAAAGTGTTTGATAATGGCTTTTTGTGGGGAAAAAATGACCATTAGTTGTCGAATCGACATAAGTGATTGCAATCACCTAAGTAATAGTCTGATTTTCAGACCCTTGTACTTAATATGGTCTTACGTTTTATGCTGCACAAATATTCAATCAGTTTAATTTTGGCCATTACAAGTAGTGGGTTATTGATGTAGACAAATGCTCATGTGCAAGTTACAGCTCATTTTATGTATGTTATTACCAACCAAATTTGAATACTAGGGCACTGCTAGCGTTTAAATTTCACAGATAGGACATACACGACATATTCATAATTCCTGCAAAGTTCTACAGAATTTGATGTTGGCTGCAAAAGGGACATAGTATCTTTAACAGAGCCTGTGAAATTAGTGGCTACATCATTTACTATAATATTACTATATTACTTGTGCCCTTGGGTAACCACATCGAAAATGTACCACAGATAATTATTTTTAAAATATGCCCCCCCCCCTATGCATAAATATATGACAACACTACGTACAAGAGACCTACAAGTAATAATTTTCCACAATTGAGACCCTTAGGGGAGCACTCCCCCTTAGTCCTCAGGAGGGGCAACGTAATCAATACAAACAAATTCAGATCCCCTCTCAAACGTCAAAGTTTATTGAGTGCCAGCATTAAGTTTTAGAGTCAAAGTGAGGGGCAAGGTACTGCAACAACCTATCATTTCTCATGAATGATCCCTGCCAAATTTGATTGTATTCTGTCGTGTATTTTTTCAAAGAAAAATTGAACAATTAACCTTAATGCTTCCTGCTGTACTATGTGGCGGAGATATACAAGTAAAGTTTATCTTTAGTACAGACCACCCCACAAAATCTTCATATTAATAAGAAAATCTGAATGTACACTAAAAACAAACATTGAAATCATCCCTGATAATGTAATCACAAACATGACCATGTAGGGGTATGTACCAATGTCAACAAATTGTATATTTTCGCGTTGAAGTTTTCCCTTTCTAGGTTCCCCCTTTTACCAAGAAAGTACCATGTTAATGACCCCCCCCCCTCCCACACTTTGAAGGACGCTCCGCCGCCCCTGCAATCATGAAAAAACGAATCATTACAGCTTCGCATATTTTTCCTCAAAATTTAGGTGAACAAGTTACCAGGGTAAGTTATTGACTTTTGCACAAATGTCATGTTCCACCTCTTTTGTGCAGAAAAATAATGGTAGAACGAATAAGAAAAGAGGAAGTTTATTATTTTGTATGCCTCATGTGTTTTGTACTTGCTCCGCGGTCGGCTTTCACAGTTGATATCCTGTTTCCTTTGTAGTTTTCACTGTAATTTATCTTTCCTATTTCCCCCCTACGACATGGTTTAATGGACCGGTTAATAGTGCACATTAATCATTTGATCTCAGACCGGTCATTACTCAAATGAAATGTTACGGCCGGGTTCTGTCTAATTTTCTCGAATAGTTGAGTTCATATTGTATGAGGTCGTAATATAGCAGAGTGTAAATATTATACGAAGCCTTGTAGTTTCAAATGTTCCACTTAACATCCATTGTACAGTTTCCTAACAAGTTTAAGTATTTCCCATTATTTTCCAGAGAGGAGTAGGTCCCTCAGGAAACATTGTGTCAAAAAGATATATCAGAGATGCTTTAAAATCATTCATGTTAATGTAACAGGTCAAAATTCTACTGTTTTGTGACAAAAAGACCAATTCAATATCTATCTATTTCTATCAAAAACTAATCAATAAATATCTCCACAGAAAGTGAACAAGAAGAATCAGAAAAGTGTATACAAATTATATTTACAAACTTCGTACTTCTAAAGAAGTATAATTCACACATATTCTGAGTAAAAGCTATGACTCACTTGTCATTTAGTCAAAACATGATATTCTACAGCTATAAGAGATTTAAAACTTTTCCACAAGGCCATTCCATATCCTCTTCCCCGCCTCTCTCTCTCTTTCTCCCTCTCTCTCTCTCTATCTCTCTCTCACTCATTCTCTCTTATATCTATCTATCTATCTATCTATCTACCTCTCTCCCCACTCTCCTACATTCCGTCATTATGAGAACAAAAAAAAAATCGCATTACCTTAAACTAGGGTATTCAATACCATACAACATTTTCACATGAACTTAATTTTGAACTCTTTATTGATTAATGCTAAGAGTTTGCTCTGCCTTTCTTATTCATCAAATATAACTGTTGGCTAATACCTTTACAAAATATATTTGGTACTTGCTCCGCGGTGGGCGTTCACAGTTTCCTTTGTATTTCTCACTGTTATATATCTTTCCTATTCCCCCCTACGACATGGTTTAATGGACCGGTTAATAGTGCACATTAATCATTTGATCTCAGACCATTCATTACTCAAATGCAATGTTACGGCCGGGTTCCGTCTATTTTCATATTGTATGAGGTCGTAAAATAGCAGATTGTTAATATATTATACGAAGCCTTGTAGTTTCAAATGTTCCACTTAAAATCCATCGTACAGTTTCCTAACAAGTTCAAGTATTTCCCATTATTTTCCGGAGAGGAGTAGGTCCCTCGAGAAACATTGTGTCGAAAAGATATATCGGAGATGCTTTAAAATCATGCATATAAATATCATTTTATGATTGTTTTAAATCAGTGCCCTAGACCTTTGTCTCTATTTTTTAAACTGGGAAGTTTGTATTTCCCAAGATCTTTATGAGCTTGTATTTGTTGGACCCAGTGGTTACTTATTTTGCGCAAAGAGAAAAGTAGACCTTCACCCCAATTATAGGTGATTCCTTACACCCACCCCCCCCCCCTCCGTTTGTCAGCACTAGGTTACAGCTCATTACGGTTTATTGGTATAGTGGTCCATTTATTTGAAGGATATCCGGAGAATGATGGGGATGCTGACCTAAATTTAAAAGAAAAAAGAAAATGGCAAGAACGCCCTGCATAAAGGCCTTACATGATTATAGGAACTGGTTGGGGGGGGGGGGGTATCTAAACGAGTTTTGATGCCTCAATATTTTTCCTCTTGAAAAACAATTGTTGGATATATCAGAAATATATATTGGTTGGGGAAAGAGTCTTTTCCCACGTCATAAATAGTCTTAAAGTCTTAAATAGAGCTAAACCACAGAGACTTGATTTTAATGCAAAGTTCTTAATTTCGAAAAAAAAATGATGGATAAATGCAGCATATGCTGAGAGAGGTGAGCCGAAGCTTTGGAAAGGTGGATCAAGTTGTTGGTATCCTCTAATAGTCAGGGCTGTTAGGGCTATATAGGGGTCGTTTGGTGCAGATTCTTCTAAAAGCACCAAATTTGGCCCAGAGGTAGCTTATACCATACTATTACGATTTCTGCCGGGCGCCAAGAAGGGCGCCCTCTGTGACCGCCATATTGGTCAAATCCAAAATGGCCGCCATCTGAGTTAAAGGTCAAGCGTAGTTTCAAAAGGAAAAGGGCTAGTATTATAACAATTTATATATTTCTGGGGTTTGGGGGGTCAGATAATCTGAATATAATGTTCTTTCATTAATTTGAGGTCTCCTTGGGGCTTTCATACTGGTCATATTGGTCAAATCCAAAATGGCCGCCATCTGAGTTACAGGTCAAGTGTAGTTATGGAAGGAAATGGGCTAGCATGTTAAAGGTTTATCTATTTATGGGGGTTTCGGGGTCAGAGAATCTGATTATGATGTTCTTTCATCTATTTGAGGTCTTCTTGCTGCTGTCATACTGGTCATAGTGGTCAAATCCAAAATGGCCGCCATCTCATAGTTACAAGTCAAGTGTAGCTACGAAAGGAAATGGGCTAGTTTGATAAAAGTTTATATATTTATGGGGTTTTCGGGGTCAGAGAAACTGATTATCATGTTCTTTCATCGATTTGAGATCTCCTTGGGGCTGTCATGCTGGTCATATTGGTCAAATCCAAAATGGCCGCCATGTTTAGTTACAAGTCAAGTGTAGTTATGGAAGGAAATGGGCTAGTATGTTAACAGTTTATCTATTTATGGGGTTTTCGGGGTCTGAGAATCTGATTATGATGTTCTTTCATCTATTTGAGGTCTCCTTGCTGCTGTCATACTGGTCATAGTGGTCAAATCCAAAATGGCCGCCATCTCATAGTTACAGGTCAAGTGTAGCTACGAAAGGAAATGGGCTAGTTTGATAAAAGTTTATATATTTATGGGGTTTTCGGGGTCAGAGAAACTGATTATCATGTTCTTTCATCGATTTGAGATCTCCTTGGGGCTGTCATACTGGTCATATTGGTCAAATCCAAAATGGCCGCCATCTGAGTTAAAGGTCAAGCGTAGTTTCAAAAGGAAAAGGGCTAGTATTATAACAATTTATATATTTCTGGGGTTTGGGGGGTCAGATAATCTGAATATAATGTTCTTTCATCAATTTGAGGTCTCCTTGGGGCTTTCATACTGGTCATATTGGTCAAATCCAAAATGGCCGCCATCTGAGTTACAGGTCAAGTGTAGTTATGGAAGGAAATGGGCTAGCATGTTAAAGGTTTATCTATTTATGGGGGTTTCGGGGTCAGAGAATCTGATTATGATGTTCTTTCATCGATTTGAGGTCTCCTCGGGGCTGCCATACTGGTCATATTGGTCAAATCCAAAATGGCCGCCATGTTTAGTTACAAGTCAAGTGTAGTTGTGGAAGGAAATGGGCTAGTATGTTAAAAGTTTATCTATTTATGGGGTTTTCGGGGTCAGAGGATCTGATTATGATGTTCTTTCATCTATTTGAGGTCTCCTTGCTGCTGTCATACTGGTCATAGTGGTCAAATCCAAAATGGCCGCCATCTCATAGTAACAGGTCAAGTGTAGCTACGAAAGGAAATGGGCTAGTTTGATAAAAGTTTATATATTTATGGGGTTTTCGGGGTCAGAGAAACTGATTATCATGTTCTTTCATCGATTTGAGATCTCCTTGGGGCTGTCATACTGGTCATATTGGTCAAATCCAAAATGGCCGCCATGTTTAGTACAAGTCAAGTGTAGTTATGGAAGGAAATGGGCTAGTATGTTAACAGTTTATCTATTTATGGGGTTTTCGGGGTCTGAGAATCTGATTATGATGTTCTTTCATCTATTTGAGGTCTCCTTGCTGCTGTCATACTGGTCATAGTGGTCAAATCCAAAATGGCCGCCATCTCATAGTTACAGGTCAAGTGTAGCTACGAAAGGAAATGGGCTAGTTTGATAAAAGTTTATATATTTATGGGGTTTTCGGGGTCAGAGAAACTGATTATCATGTTCTTTCATCGATTTGAGATCTCCTTGGGGCTGTCATACTGGTCATATTGGTCAAATCCAAAATGGCCGCCATGTTTAGTTACAAGTCAAGTGTAGTTATGGAAGGAAATGGGCTAGTATGTTAACAGTTTATCTATTTATGGGGTTTTCGGGGTCTGAGAATCTGATTATGATGTTCTTTCATCTATTTGAGGTCTCCTTGCTGCTGCCATACTGGTCATAGTGGTCAAATCCAAAATGGCTGCCATCTCATAGTTACAGGTCAAGTGTAGCTACGAAAGGAAATGGGCTAGCATGTTAAAGGTTTATCTATTTATGGGGTTTTCGGGGTCAGAGAAACTGATTATCATGTTCTTTCATCGATTTGAGATCTCCTTGGGGCTGTCATACTGGTCATATTGGTCAAATCCAAAATGGCCGCCATGTTTAGTTACAAGTCAAGTGTAGTTATGGAAGGAAATGGGCTAGTATGTTAACAGTTTATCTATTTATGGGGTTTTCGGGGTCTGAGAATCTGATTATGATGTTCTTTCATCTATTTGAGGTCTCCTTGCTGCTGCCATACTGGTCATAGTGGTCAAATCCAAAATGGCTGCCATCTCATAGTTACAGGTCAAGTGTAGCTACGAAAGGAAATGGGCTAGTTTGATAAAAGTTTATGTATTTGTGGGGTTTTCGGGGTCAGAGAATCTGATTATAATGTTTTTTTTTTATCGATTTCATGTCACCAATCCTGTCCTACATGATAGGCTACAATGAAGTCCATTTTCTGGTTGAAGAAGATGAGGGAAGATGCGCCATTTCACACTTGAGTCGGTATAAATCTTTGGCCTGCGCCCATACTTTTCATCTCTATGTTCTACTAGTCATTGCTGTCAATGTTGTTGCTACATCCGCCCTCGCATTTGCAGAGCATCGTTTCACTGGTGACCCCGACGTGATCTAAACCCGACCAACCTACTGAGTCGCAGACATCCTTCATCAAAATTGTTAAAAAAGTGCTGGGGTGAACAAGTTGGAGGAGAACCTTCTGAAACAGCTATTTCTCCAGAGGCTGCTCACAAAATTATGTTCAGCTCATTTTAGCATCAACTGAGGACTCGATGAAGATCAAGAACCTCGCTGATTTAGCCCCCCAAAAAATCGTTGTGACAAATTCCCCATCTTACTTTCATCCTATTGGTCTTCTTTCTCGTCTTCTTCTTCTTCTTCTTCACACCCTACTCCTTTCCTGAAAATGCAGCAAATGAAAGCGCAAATATCACATCAGAAGCAAGACCGTCAAGAGCGAAGCCCCAGCTCACAAGGGGATTGCTATTATCACTTTCGTTTTGTTAGCGAGCCAAGAAATGTACTCCTCCCTGCACTTTCAAATCAACCTCTTCAAAGCAGGGATACGACCCAGCCAGCGACTAGAAGCGACAAGTTCGACTGCATGGCACCAGCCCCAAAAATTGCCTTTTCTACATTACGGATAGGAAACAGGGATTAGATTTCTCGTAGACCACTGAACTGAGGTTAGCGTTCTTCCTCCATCCATGGACCTACTAGGTCCATGCTCCATCCAAATCCGAGAAACATATGCACCCTTCTTCGAAATTCCCCTGCAAGAAGTTAATCGCTCAAGTATCACTACTTACGGAGACCTAAGCCCGACTCTCGACGTCAGCCTACGTCGAGCTTCCAGGTGGATTTTCATCATTGCCGACATATCCGATCCTATCTTCGGGGCAGACTTTCTCCCTCACTTTGGTTTTCTGGTAGATGTGCGCAATCTAAAGCTCATCGATTCTACTACTAATCTATCTGTAAGAGGCATCCTTTCTTCTTCTCCTTCTATCAGCCCCATGTTTGTCAAGGCAGACAGTTAAGCTCCTTCCAAATCTCTTCTTGACCAATGTCCAGACCTCACACGCCCAATCTACAGTGCCCGATAAATGTCCTATTCCCCATCTTCAAGATTTCACCTCAGCTCTAGCAGGCGATAGAGTTTTCTCCAAACTTGATGTCATCAGAGCGTACCACCAAATTCCAGTCGATCCAGTAGACGTACACAAAACAGCCATCACCACACCCTTTGGGTTACTTGAATTTGTGCGCATGCCTTTTTGGCTATGAAATGCCGCACATATGTACTTTTCAACAGTTTTTTGATGATCGAGGTAACCCATGGTCTACAAGTTAAGTACGCCTACATCGACAACCTCCTCGTCGCGAGTAAGACAGGACATAAGAGGAACATATTCAACACCTCCAACTAGCTACTGTTCTTACGACTCTTGAAATACGTTGTGTTCATTAACCCACTCAAGTGTGAATTTGGCGCATCTTCCCTCATCTTCTTCAACCAGGAAATGGACTTCATTGTAGCCTGTCATGTAGGACAGGATTGGTGACATCAAATCGATAAAAGAACATCATAATCAGATTCTCTGACCCCGAAAACCCCACAAATACATAAAATGTTATCATTCTAGCCCTTTTCCTTTTGGAACTACTATTGACCCATAACTATCAGACGGCGGCCATGTTTGGATTTGACCAATATGACCAGCATGGCAGCCCCGAGGAGACCTCAAATCGATGAAAGAACATGATAATCAGCTTCTTTGACTCTGAAACCCCCAAAAATATTTAAACTTTTATCATACTAGCCCATTTCCTTTCGTAACTACACTTCACTTTGTAACTACCAGATGGCGGCCATTTTGGATTTGACCAATATGACCAGTATGGCAGCCCCAAGGAGACCTCAAATCAATGAAAGAACATCATAATCAGATTCTCTGACCCCGAAAACCCCATAAATATATAAACTGTTATCATTCTAGCCCTTTTCCTTTTGGAACTACTATTGACCTTTAACTATCAGACGGCGGCCATTTTGGATTTGACCAATGTGACCAGTATGGCAGCCCCGAGGAGATCTCAAATCGATGAAAGAACATGATAATCAGATTCTCTGACCCCGAAAACCCCATAAATATATAAAATGTTATCATACTAGCCCATTTCCTGTCGTAACTACACTTGACTTGTAACTATGAGATGGCGGCCATTTTGGATTTGACCAATATGACCAGTATGGCAGCCCCAAGGAGACCTCAAATCGATGAAAGAACATCATAATCAGATTCTCTGACCCCGAAAACCCCATAAATATATAAACTGTTATCATTCTAGCCCTTTTCCTTTTGGAACTACTATTGACCTTTAACTATCAGACGGCGGCCATTTTGGATTTGACCAATATGACCAGTATGGCAGCCCCGAGGAGATCTCAAATCGATGAAAGAACATGATAATCAGATTCTCTGACCCCGAAAACCCCATAAATATATAAAATGTTATCATACTAGCCCATTTCCTGTCGTAACTACACTTGACTTGTAACTATGAGATGGCGGCCATTTTGGATTTGACCAATATGACCAGTATGGAAGCCCCAAGGAGACCTCAAATCGATGAAAGAACATCATAATCAGATTCTCTGACCCCGAAAACCCCATAAATAAATAAACTTTTAACATACTAGCCCATTTCCTTCCATAACTACACTTGACCTGTAACTCAGATGGCGGCCATTTTGGATTTGACCAATATGACCAGTATGAAAGCCCCAAGGAGACCTCAAATCGATGAAATAACATCATAATCATATTCTCTGACCCCCAAACCCCATAAATATATACATTTTTATCATATTAGTCCTTTTTCTTTTGGATCAACGCTTGACCTTTAACTCAGATGGCGGCCATTTTGGATTTGACCAATATGGCGGTCACAGAGGGCGCCCTTTTTGGCGCCCGGCAGAAATCGTAATAGTATGGTATAAGCTACCTCTGAGCCAAATTTGGTGCTTTTAGAAGAATCTGCACCAAAATATCCCTAACAGCCCCGACTATAATTGGGCACATCTAGAAATAGGTCATGAATAAGCATGTTAATGAAGTCGTGTCAGTTTCATGAATATATATGTTCTTGACCGCGCGCGTACGTACGTACGTACGTGCATATTGAGGCCATGTATGAAGTCGACACCTGCAGCACAGGGGCAAAATTTGAACATTACACAAGTGTATTGTCTGTGATTATGCGGTAGTAATATTTGATTTTTTAATTTTTTATAGAGTTTTGATTTTAATAACGTATTTATCAAAATTTGGCTATTCTTATTTTTTGTACTCCAAAGAGCACATGGTCAACTCGGTCGCCGGTCTAAAAGCCTCCATGCAAGTGTGCCTGCCAGCCTGCCTACCTCTACATGTGCCCGTGGAGAGGGAAGTGTAATACGCCACACAGCTAGTGTTGTATATCGAATATCGGAGAGATAAATGATGAAATAAAGCTTCCTAAGATACAAATCAGTTAAACAAATATCAATTTAACTTCTTTTCATTGATTTTCTTTGAATTATACGTGTTTTAAATAGGTATGATAAGCATCACCAAACTTTTACAAGGAAACTTGTCAAAAGCAACATCATTTTGATATACCAATGCATTCATTATACTCATCAAAATACATGTAGCTGATGTCCAGATCATCACAAGCATGATATAAAAGATATATTGAAAGTGTTCAATAATCTTTTGTAGAGTCAATCATATTTTCTTTAAAAAAAGAATAGTGTTAACAAGAATCCTCTTCATAAACATCAAGGTTTGCTCTAAGGCTTCATATTAGCATCACTTTGCAATACAACTGGGATTTACACTCAGCAAAACAATTAGGAAACACTCTATCCGATAGTTTCTGTTTTAATAAGTAAAGTAGAGGTTCATATATATCGATAACTATAAATTGTAAAAAACTGTTCCTATATTCTCCATTTATACATTTTTTGAGAAAAAGGTTTGATATAAATTATTTTGATATTTGGACAAAAATTACTTTATCATGTGGAGTGATTTTTTAGCAACAAACTAATTTTTCATTAAAAATGAAGTTAGAGAAGAAGTGAGAATTACAATGTATACAATACAAGATAAGATGACAGTTCCCTAAAGTCAGACTTCTAGACAAAAGGTTTGTAGGGTCGACCATGCCCCCCCCCTCCACCGCTACCCCCAGTATGAAATACAAATAAGTCCAAGATATTAAGTGCATTGATCGAAAGGACTTAAGTTACAAACAGCCTGTATGATTCAACCTACCACCTCCGATGAGATACAATTACTGCTTCATAGATTGCCAGCTAAGTCGTGTAAACTAGACCCTGTCTATACTGTTCTCATTAAGGATTGCTCCTCTTCATTTGCCTCTGTTATATCACATATTGTCAACTTAAAGGGAACCAAAACCTTCATACTAAGTTACTTTTATTGTACAGTTTAAAAGATTTGAATGAAATCAGTGAAAATGTGAACAAAATCTGGCAAGGAATAAGGAAGTTAGAGCTTTTTGAAATGACTAGTCACTAGAGGGCGGTATTCAATTTGATGACATCATCTGTGGACAACTCTCCATGCCTTTTGTACATAAAATTTCACAATTTTTTCGTTTTCTTCGTATTTATTTGTGTTTTTGATCCGACTTCATAACATGTGAAGTAGAATATCATTTTGCATTCTATATCTTGCTTT